>PVKU01013192.1:0-30426 GCA_004027475.1 Anoura caudifer | reverse complement strand
AATGGTCAAATAGATAACATTCAAAGAACTCTGAGGGCCTATTTTGAGTCAGGGTCAAATAGCTAAAGTGCCATAAAATTTGGGGGAAACAAACTTATTTCAGGCTTGGACCCTTATCATTTAAATTGAGGATACTAGCAAAGTAGGTTTCATAGGATTTTATGCTTTCTTTCTTAGGCCTGATTGCCCCGGGGAACCTGCCCTTTCCAGCACAGGGCTGCACCCGCCTCTGGCATTGTTACAGGCTTAGGTGGAGCTTTCTTGCAGAGGAATGAGGACTCAGGCTAAGTCCAGATAGCCGGGGGTGAGGATCCATCGCGCTCTTTTTGCTGTGCCCCCGCCCCCCCACCCCGCAGTCCTTTCTTGAGGGCCTTCCACGCAGTTGTGCCTGGCTTAGGCAACCCCTCCCTTGAGGGAATCTTATCTGTCATTGGCTAACTGACCAAGCATTGGATGCCAGATATGGATGAAGCAGAAGCGGCACTCCTGCCAGGGAGATCAGCTCTGTCTCCTTAGTGGCTCAGGTCTTCATGGCAGAACAGACCAAGATGAAGCAGGTCTCTTGGGCTCTTATTCAGCCCAGCCATGAGGGGTTATAGCCTCTGAGACCAGGCAGGACAGTTCCTAACATCTAATCTCCCCACTTTTTCATTTGTAAATGCTATTGCAGCTGTTAAGCCTATGAAACCTACTATTTGCTGTTCCTGAATGCAGTCTTAAGAGAACAACCTTTATATATATCATAAAGCACAAATAAGGATTAAGACAAAGGGGGCATCCAAGGGCTGCTAGGACCCAACCTTGTAAGTTCAGTCCATTGAAACAGCTTTTAGGGTTCAACCAATGAACATTATGGGACATTGAGGGGTTGTTGCTCTCTGCAGGAAGCACCTGAGCCTCGGCCCCTGTCATTGGGGCAGGCCCCATCCTCCTCTGTTGGCAGACCCAGGCCTGTGAGTGACGGTGTAAGCATTCGTTTTCCTTCTGGTTGTTCAGGGTCACCTGGGCCATCTGGTCTGTCAGTCGGTTGGTTCTCAGCTCCAGGTAGCAGAGCTTGGTGTCTGTCCCACTCACGATAAGGCTTTACTCTTTTGGCTGGTAGCCAGGCAGGACCTGTAGGGATGGAAACACACATACCCTCTTTCCCAAGTTAAGAGATCTACAGGGCCCTGCCAAGAGATATCTCCCATTAAATCTCTATATAAAACCTGAGGATAAGATGACTTTGGCTCCTTCTTCTGAAAATGTTTCTCAATTGGAGTACAAAGCATTTCATCACAATTTAGAAAATTATAGGTAAGCATGACTAACATAATCAAATTTGGGGGGGAAGGACTCATGACTCCCCCTTTTTCTATTTAAGAAGATTTTTTAGAATATGATGAGCTCATTCTATAATTTTCTGACAGGTTAGATTGTAAGATATTCCTACTTTGTGTTGGATATTCCAATGCTGAAGAATAACCTGAGTAGAATGGGCAAGGTATACAGGGCCATTATCAGTTTTAATTTGCTGAGGCCATCCTAAATGACTAAAGGCCTCAAGCCAATGGGCTGGCACATTTTTAGCAGATTCTCCTGTAGATGGAGGTGCTTTGCTAAGGGCTTGGCAATCAGGACATTCTTTAATAATTTGCTTAGCTTAGGAAGACAGGCCCCCTGCTGTTTCTGCAAGCTGCAATGTGTTCACAGTTTTCAGGGAAAGTGGGAAAGATGGGAGGGGGGGAGGTGCTCTGAAAAAATATGTTTTAGACAAAAAAATGGTTGTGCACCAAGGGCCTGTTGTGACTCGACTGATTAACCATTTCCTTTGGGAGAATAGCCAGTTCTTACCCAAGGAAACGATCAGTGTTTACAGGTACTTAGTTAAAAAATGGTACTTTGTCTTTTGTGGAAAAGGGCTAGTTTTACACAGAAGACAATATAACTATATTTCATTTTTACAATAAAGGTCACGGCTCTGGCATAAACAAGGAGGATTCTTAATATTTTTTAACACATCACCCCCCATCCCACTTATAGCATGCTTTAGGTTGACAAATTTATGAACACATTCACAACTCTCGGAAACAGTTTTTTCTCTATTGGCAAATACATTTACTTTTTTTTCTTTTAAATAGTCGCAAGTGCGCTGGTGTGTCTGGGTGCGGGGAAGGTCTCCTCCAGCGTGCACCGGACCAGGGAGAAAAAGAGGCTAGGAAAACCAATCTCTTCTCTGCTCAGCTGCTTGCCTGGCAAAGAGACCCATGTGGTGGTGGGTGATGCTGCTAGTCCCGCAGGTCACTGCTGGGGGCATGCATCCCCCCGGGCGTGGTGCGGTGGGGTGCGACTCAGCCTCGGCGGGAGCCAGCCCCAATGGGGGCGAGCGGGGGGCATGGAACCCCATGCCACCCCAGCCCACGTGTGTTGTGAGGCTAACTGCAGCTGGTGTGGACTGCAAGAGAAGGGCCTAGCTGGTGCACATCGGTTCCTTCCCTTCCATACATCCAAAATGTAAAGATCCCTTATCTGGGAGGCAATCAGCAGCCCCAAGATGCTGCTGAATCTAAGACATTGCTCTAGGTCTTACAGAGCCTGTTCCCCATGGTTGAGGAAGCACAAAAACCTCCAAAGAAATTTTTTAACAAATAAAAGAACCTATTTTTGAAACTCCTCCCACCGCCAGCATGGTGATTACAAAACCAGTCTCAATTTTGCTTCTTTCCACGTGCACCTTTAAATCCTTATGCAGGCGGATGGAGGGAAAGGCAAAACTAAATGGGCCACAAGAAGTGGCTTAAAAGAAAGAATTTGCTGAGTGGCCTGTAAACTGTCCTGTAACTAGTTGATATTTTTAAAGCTGATTAAAGGGAATATCTTTGCTTTCCCCCAAGCCTAGATCTTGGTTGAGGTCAACTCCCTGCAAAAGCCTGGGAGAAGGAGCAAAGCTTCTGCTTACTAAAGAAGGTAGAGTTGCAAAGTAGTTGCAAGAGAGAATGACCTAGGAAGAAAATCCTATTCCTCTGAATCCAACATACCCTATGACATTCCCGAAAAGCACTTGGGGTCATTGGCCCTTACCTGGGCTGATGTGCACATACTCCCACCAAGTTGGTGTGTTGTTCATAATGACGATGGCTCATGGCCTCTGAGTCCCTGTTCCGGGGTGCCAGCTGATGTGGACACCGGCTAGCAGTGTCCACGTCATTGTGGATGAAATAAAACAAGCACACGAACTACTGAGTCCGGTGGAGGAAAAAGGACAACAGCATGGCTTTTCTCTCAAGGGGAGCAAAAGCCATGGCCTCAGCCATGACAGGCCTTTATTTTATTTCTCCTCACATTACAAGATGGTCCTCACTCACTCTCCGCAAGTTACAACAAAGGAGCCAATGCCCCTCATCACATCACAGAAGAAGGATATTAGCAAATGAAAAGGCAAAAGTGGTTGAGCCGGTTACACTGGTCCCTGCAAGGTTTAGCACTTGTGGGGTGAGGGAGTTTTCAGCAAAAAGCAATATTCGAAGCAGCTTAGGTATATTGCAAATCAGATTACCCATGAGAGAACCTATCTGTGGGTGTGGGTCCTGTGCATCTCTGAGTGGGAGCTGGGCCCACACCACGCAGAAGGTTCTGCCACAGATAGCTCTGACTTATGCTTTTGATCACAGTGTTAATTTCTCAGAGACAACTCCAAAATTGAGTTGTCTCTGACTTTCCAAACTAGATAGAAGTCTGCTCTTCAGACTTTCACAGAGTTCTATACTTCTTCTTTAAATATCTTGTCCATGTTGTTACTTTACATACTTTTATTATTATTTTATTAATGAATGCCCTTCATTAGTAGATTATATGCTCAACCAAGAATAGAGAAACTGTGTGCCAGAGCCTAGCACCATACATACGTAATAGGTGATCAGTAAACATTTCTTGCATGAATTAATGAATGAAATAAGTAGTGTATAATGTTACCCATATTCCAAAGGGCTCTTACCGTATGCCTTACTGTTTGAGGGTTATAGTGAAGGGGAATCAAAATGTGGTCACCTGGGAAGAGAACAGATTCTCCTTCACCTTTTTTTTTTTCAGTCATTCAGCATCATCTGTCTTCTGATTTGCTTGACTATTATAAACTGTCTCTCAGACTTGGTTTTGGAGGAATAAGTGTATAAAGTGTATTTTCAGGAAGCATATGAGTCAGTTAAGCTTTTATTTCCCAAGTGTTATGCCAGCTTCTTGTGATTTCAGCGGGATGCAACAGGTGCACATATTTTTAGCTTTTATGACAAGTATTGTGCACTTATCCTCAGGAGTTCCCAGCTTGAATGCCCTTCATTGAAATGGTGCCAAGTGGGAAGAACTTACCCGTAGCAGTGTGCTTGTTTGGGGAGCCATAAGGCTACTAGCAAACGACAACAAAACACTGAAGAAAACCTCCAAAACAAAGAAAAAGACCTCTTTATCCTTAGTAGAAGCCAGTCCAAAAACATTAAGCTTTGGCTTATGAAGAAAGGGCATGAATTTAGGAAAAAGGGGCTGATTTTCAAAACCCCGACCATAGTAGCTATGAAATTAGCATGGAAATGATTGATCATCGCCTGAAAACAAGACATAGCCCCTTGAATGTGCTTTGCTGCTCCTCCAGCTCCCTTGGGAACTTTTCCCATGTCAGGTGAAGGTTTTGAATAGTACTTTAATTAACTTGTATCAAAGAGACCGTATGTAAGAAAGAACTGTGTAAAGATTTCTTTAATTAGTGAATTTTATCAGGTCTTTTTCTATGTCCATCATTAAAGTGGCTGGTTAGCTGCCTGGGTACTTAGTGGTATATTCAGTCAATAAGCTATTCATGACTCTAGCAAGTAGCTAGGTTTTTAAACCAATGGGAATTTGGTGGACAATTTTCCTTTGCTTCCTTTAGCTACATGGCTAGAATCTATAAACTATTCTCTTTCCAAGAAACAAAGTGCTGAATTGAGCAAGCGGCCAGCAGGGTCTGTTACAGCAGACACATTAATTGCCATGTAAAGAGCATGGGCGCATATTTACTCCTTAAATGTAACTAAAGGGAGGATGTAGTGTTACATTTGGCAAGGGGGTAGGGGATGGGGAGGGGAGAGCAGAATACTGTTACATGTGATGTGTACGGTGTTAACCCAAAGTTATTTTGGGGGGTTGGGTGTAATTTTGCAGAGCCACTGTTACATTTCATTGTCTTTCCAGGATGTCAATAAAGCCTAGAGAAAGAACTCTCTCCCTCAGTAAATCAAAAGTTAGCAGACAAAAGGTCAAAATGCCCAAAGTGCCCAAAGAACATTAACACTTTGGATATAAAGATTCCCTGAGGAGCAAATGCTTACCCTCACTTTGGGGAAAGCAGACGTCTTATCTTTGTGAGTTTACAAAATGGAGCCAAACTGTACCTGTAGCCACTTTAACTAAACCAAAGCCTGGATCTTTTAGCAGCCCACAGTCATTAAAGCTCTCAGAAAGCCTCCCAGGAGCCGATGTGCTTGCTTAAGTATATGCTGTAAAAGGTCCCAGAGATTTACAAGGGACTGCTGCATGCTAAACCAGGCACCAACTGATAAACAAGCAATTTTAGCTGCAGGCTAAATGATGCTCTTTGAGGCTCTGATTTACAATGCTGAAGATGATGTATTTGTAGATCGGGGATAGGTTCTGCTAGGGGCTTGCTGTGATTACTCACCCCTGAGCAGAATTCAGGGCTCAAGTTTTCAACTTGGAGGTCAGAAAATTGCCAGTGGAATGAAAGAGGGTTGATAAGGTTTATTGAGATGCTAAATATACATATATATATATATATATATATAAACTTATTAAGCCAGTAATTTTGAACACTTCTTAAACTTCCTGGGGACCCCCTTTTTTGTTGGTTTGCTTAAGTCCCAAAGATATGAAAATAATCTGCAAAATTGATCTGGTGGTCTAATTTTACTTTCATTACATTTAAAAAGCAAATACAGGCTTAGTTTATTATTGCTGACATTTAAAAATAAGAAAAAATGTCCAATTTAGCATTTATGTAATTGCTCGAAAACTAAGAAGTCTGAAAGCAACTTTGGAACAAATCAAATCACCTTCTAGAACACCAAGGAACAGACTCAGAGTACTCTAACTTGAATTAAGAACTGCAAGAATGCTTTTAAAAATCATGGTTCCAAGAAGTGATTTGGTGAACTCCTTTGCCTGGAAGTTTTATGTTTCATAAATGTGTGAATGTCCACTAATATTGGCACTGTACTAGTACAAAGTTAAATAAAATACAGTCTCTCTCCTTTAGAAGTGTACTGTTCAGTGGAGAGAACCATAGATAATGTCAGCAAAAGGTGAGAAGTGTTAAGGAGCTCTGTAAATGCTGAGGGAGCACAAAGGAGAGACTAACCTGTTGTACTTAAAGGGGACTTAACATACAAATGGAGGTCTCCCTGGGCCCCCTTCTTCCTGCCTCATGACCAGCCAGGCAGCCAAGCACACAGAGGGAAGACCATAGAAAGAGACATTTTTGGCACCAATGGTATTCTAGCCTTCAGCACATTCAGAGCTGTGGCCAAATGTTTCTTTATGGAGAAGGCCTCAGACTCCTGGAGTTCTGGTTCGGGCAACATAAGCAGATTCAGAAACTTCAGACACAACTTACTAGTAGAGGAATCAATGTATACACATAAGGCAGTAGTACAGCCCTGAAGTTACAGTCTGCTCTAGGCTGAGATGTTGGTACCAAGCTTGGGTTTTTGGTCCATCCTTTCTTTGGAGGGTACAGGGAATACAGCCTTTCCCTCTTCTCCCAGGAAAGGACCTGATGAAGTTATATAGATTGTCACATGCATGCCAGACACTTGGAATGGTATATTTCTTTCCCAGGCAACTTCTATTGTTAGAGAGCCCAAAGTCATAAACCACAAGACTTAGTTGATGCAACAGAGTATGATGGAACTGCCTTTGGGGGAGATAGAAGTAAGGGGGTTAGTTTCTCTGCCAATCAACTTTCACCATGCACCATTTCCTTGTGGATAACATAGCCCTGGCTGAAAGGTTAGTAGTAATGACTAATATTTACTGAGTACCAGGCACTATTCAAAGGGTTTTGTGTATATATATGAAGTCATTTAATCTTGAAAGCAACACCATAAGGTTGGTATTTTGTAATCTCTATTTTGCATATGAGGAAACTGTTAAACTTGTGTATGGTTATAGAGCTGATGAGCACAATCAGCTACCTCCTGGGACAGTGAATGCAACAGCTAATTTTTCAGACAAGGACTTCTAGTTTGGAAATTCTGGGCATTCCTGCCCTGACTCCCCAGTGGTTGAATCCTTTAGGATGGGTATTTCAAGTCAGCACTCAGAAATCCTTTCTTGTTAGTCATTCCTGACCCTGACCACAACGTTGCTTCTCTAAGCCTCAGTTTCACAGTCTGGAAAAGAAATGCTCTCCTTCTACTCCTTCTAAAGTAATTGGAACATCAGCTATATAATGCCTGAAAAACACTTAAGACTATGCTAATGAAGGATATTACAGAGACACGAGGTGATGGTATTTTATGGCTCCCCATTAAGATGGATCATTGTAAAGATAATGCGTTGCATGGGGTTGCACCTTTAACCAGATCCTTTCCTGAATTTTAGTGTGGACTTACCTGTACTTTTAAAATTTGCCCAAGCTAATTGTCTTTGTGAAAACAGACTTCTGTACGATGAGTAAATTCCCTTGACAAAAATATTTTTCAAATATTATAGTGCAATTCACTTTATCATGTCCAGTCTCAGCCTAATAATGTACAACCCCCAGGAGCCAAGTATATTTCATGAAGCTTACAATTACTTTTATAAAAGTTGCAGTAAAGTATAATGATTTTTAATGGCATCAATGATACCATTGTATATATCGGTTTCAGTTTTGAAGTAGACTCAAGTTCAAAGACCCATGGGGACTATTCTCCTCTCGATGCACTTGTGTTACTTCCATTAATGCTAATGGGACAGACAAATGCTGCTCTGGAAGAGAATATATCTGCCCTTAGGAAGGTAACAGGTTTTAATTAGTAATGTTTTGAATCACACAAAAGCAGCTTGCTCTCTGTAAACAGCAAGTGTTCTCAGAGATGAGAACAGGGACCACAGCCTGGGATTGCCCACATGGGGTCTTCAGATTAGAGCTTTGTAAGCAGTGAGAACACGTAGGGCTCTTGTCAACTGAAAATGAGAGAAGGGATCTTGGTTTGTTGAAATAAAATCACAGAGCTACAGCAGTACTTATAACATTTCCACGTGCCTGAGTGCCAAGTAGATCCCTGTAATGGGTTATTATAATGACTCTGTCTTTAAAAGGGAAATTCAGTTAACCCGATACCCTGGAAGTAATTGCCTGATGGCATAGGGTCCACCTTGTATTTGATTGCAAGCTTTAAAAATAGAAGATGGAAGTCTAGCAAGATTTAGCCAGCTGGGTGTCTGGAGTGGATGTGCTGAAGCTTGAACAACAGAGCCCTCTTCTCAGGAAGTGGTTCTTGGGCTGAGCAAACGGACGCTGGGTGGAGGGAGCAACATGCAAAGGAGTCAGCACACTGGCCTGTGGGCTGCTCTGCGTCACCTTCTGGGCAGGTGTCTCAAACACAGCTTCAGAGCGAGGAGGCTATGTAAATCTCTAGCTTGCTTGTAAGAAACCTATAATTTTTTAAATTTTTTAAATAGAAATATATTTGACACATGATGTTATGTAAATTTAAGGTGTACTACATGTGAATTTGACACATTTATGTAGTATGATACGATTGCCATTGTAGCAATAATTGGAACCTCTATCATGTCACATAATTATAATTTCTTTTTAGTGATTGAAATACTCAAGATCTAACAAAAATAAATAAAAACACATATACTGTAAAAAAGAAACCTATATGTGAAAATAGTTTTTAGGCGTGACTATTTATTCACCCTAGATAATATACTACAGATTTCAGTTAGAATATTTAAAATATAATATATTCAATACAGAATTTTTAGAAATAAATCAGTCACGAAGTAAGATAGATTTATATTTATTGCCTAGTTTACATTTTGTAAGGCTAGATATAAATTGTCATAGAGTTTGTGTTAACATTTAACGTATCAGTCTGGTTTTATTTCTGAGAAGTTGACTGAATTAGTACAACAATAATATACAAGTGAGAGAAGTAAGTGTGGTTTTCTTCCTTTTAAAAAACAACTTTTTAGATATAGAGAGGTTAACAAAAAAAAAAAAAAGCTTTCATCATGCTTGACTCTGAGGCGTGGAACAAGAAACTCAGTGTTGGAAGACTTAGCGTTTGAAGGAGACTCTGATTGGAATAACATTCTGCTGGTTATAAGCTTAAAATTTTTTTCCATATAAATATTTGGGGAATACTTTACTTTTAAAGAGACGTTGAAGAAATTCGATTATAGAAGAGCATACTTTTGCCAATTCACAAAGAAAAATGTAAATATGTAAGATACACAAAGTGTTTCTATTTGCTGCTGCTGCTGTCTTACTTCCCCTCCTGTGACTTAAAAAAAAAATCCCGTTTATATATTAAGCTTGTAGTAAGAGAATGTCATAGGCATATTCTCAAGCTCATGAATTCATTATCACATATATTCAGGCTGGAGATGTGAGGTGTAATATCCTTTTCCCTGAGGTCCCCCAAAAGATATACTTCATTGTCAGGAGGATTTTATTTAGACCCAATTTCTCAAATCTTTGAATGTTGCAGACAGCTACCTCTGTTTTCTCCACATTTCTTCTCCTGACTTACTAGAGACTATAAATGCGACTAACTTTGAAGTGTCTATTTATGTCATTCTACAAACCATTCCCCTCCCCTACTATCTAACAAAAGTTGGGGTTTTAACTTTGCACCCTGGAAACAGCCTGTTAAAGTCTTTTCAAGCTTGAAACAATTCCACTTCACAACACATCAGGAGAGGCTGAATACAAACATCAGTCTTATTTCTACCCAGATAGTAGCAAACCTCTTAATGCAAACTTCTTGGCTGCGTTTCAGTATGGTTGCGTCATCTACACTACTTTTGATTTGTTTCTCCCTTTTTCAGCTTGATGCTTTTCCACCCCAAATGTTCTTCATCACAGCATAACAAATTCTCAGAGCAACTCAGGGACACATCCTGTGAAAACACTCTGGATTTCAGAATTCATTTGGGAAGTGTGGGGATAAGGCTTGATTTGGGATATTTAAGCAAATTCATGTCCCTGGTAATTTTGTCACCTAAATACTGGACACTTTAAGATTGTGACACCCAAATTATTCTGCCATCACTGTTGCTTGCTGTTTGGAGCAAAACAAAACAAAACAAAACAAAACAAAACAAAACAATAACAAAAAAACATTATTATGCTCACAGGGGCTCCCAGTGGCAGAGAGATCACAGGTCCATTGATGGAATCTGAGCACAGACAGTAAAAGAACTACTCTACCAGCTTCTGGACTAGTATTCCATTAAAAAAAAAATACAAAAACTTCTGGTTTAAGCAATTCTAGCTTTTGGGATTCTAATATAGCACCTTAGCCTGCACACTAATAAAATTCACAAGAAAACTGAGAAGGGAAACCATCCTTTGGATTGTGCACAGCATTTGAGTGAAGGCAGGAGTTGGATGGCCGGTGAGTGTCTGAGGCTGGGGAAGGGTTTCGGAACTGCAGACCACGCCGGTGAGAGTGTGTTTTCTAATACACTGCTTAGCTTGGTTCTCACTGACTCAGGTTTTGGAGAGATTTAGCTGTTGGAAGGCAGCTCTCAAAACCCTGCAGCTGTGTAGTCAGGGACTAACACTGGTGGCACCTTGTGCATTGTACTGTGACACCACAGAACTTCGAGTGTTGGTCTCTTCTTCTTCACTAAATTGGGAGTTACCTGAGGACAGGTTCTGTGTCTCCCACTTTGGTATTGTTTATAGCGCCAAACATGTGTTTTCTATTTAGTAGGGTCTCAATGTGGAAGATTTGTTGAATCACTTAAGTGGATGATATACTCATTAGAGCAAGAGTTAAATAACTATAAATACCCAAGTGCAATTACTGTCTTTTTCATCCACAGTCTGAGAAGAAATAACTTGCAAAATCCACTATGTTAGCCTTAATTTTAAAGCTAAGGAAACTGAGGTCTAAAGAGGTAAAGTAACTCACCCAAGGTTGAGTAGTTAGGGGTAAACCCAGCACTATTACCCAAACCTTCTGTCTTCTAAGAATCACTATTTACTTTAACTAACTATTGTTCCATTCAGAAGCTGCTCATGGGTTAGCTCGCAGATGTAGGACTAGCCTGTTCGGCCCTTCACATCTAAAGGATCATACATATAACAAAACATATTTAAAAGAAACATTCTTTTTATTTTTTTAAGCAGGAAAAAGTGATTTTTCCAGAGTAGTTATAATTTGGCAAAATTAGAAGGATTCTTTGGAAAAAATTTTTTTATTCCTGGGGAAGAGGTATTACCTAATGGGTTCTTGCTCTATTTATTCTTAGCGGGATCCCTAGGAAGAGAATCTAGGACTCTAAGAAGTACTCTTGAGGTGAAAAGGAGTCCCATAACTCTTAGCATTACAATGCTGATGTTAAAGGATGTGGGAACTTTTGGAAGGGAGTATAAGTTGAATTCATAATGAAAATAATCACGATAAACTTTAGTAATAATCCAGGGATGGAAAGTCAGGTTGTGTCACGTCAGGCTCCTTGGGAGTTCTGGATGATACCATGCCCAGTCACACTGAAAGGCTCCCCACTACCCAGAAGCTATACTCTAGGACGCTCTCTGTATTTCACAGCGCATCCCGCTGTCTCTTTAGTGGGCTTTGTCTTCTGGAAGAGTGTCAATGCGTTAAGGAAACAATGACCTGTTACCTGGATATATTACCTCTGAAAGCCTTTTTGAAGATCCCCACTGGACTTCTATTTCTGAGAGACTAACTTGGCTTATATGAATATTTAAATGCTTCCTAAAGCTTGCTAGTGCAAGACATGGTCCCCCCCCCACACACACACAAACATTGCCCTGGCTGGGTAGCTCAGTTGGTTATAGTGTTGTCATGATATGTCAAAGTTGCAGGTTCGATCTCCAGTCAGAGCACCTACAAGAATCAACCAGTGAATGTATGAATAAGTGGAACAACAAATCAATGTCTCTCTCTCCCCTCTTCCTTTCTCTCTCAAATCAATAAATGAAATAAAGAAAAATTGAATTCTTCCTGATAAAGGGGTGGTGGTAGTGGGGCAGTGCTAAGGAAAGAGAACCAGTGGCACTCAAAAGCTTAAAGCATGTCTAAATGAAATATAATTATGTAAAGGGTAAAGCTTTTTTCTAATTTGCTTTCTCATTCCATCAGTAAGCTTTGGTCTAGTCGTTATTGCTTTTGGCCAAAGGCCAGTATACACCTTACTGAGCATTGAGCAGGTTCAGTATGATCTTCAGAATAAATTACAATTAAAACAATATGGTTGTGCAACACATTTCAAGGACTAAACTAGCTAATGGGTTAAACAGAGTGCGGGTTTTGATTTCAGCTAGCAAGCTTATCCCTAACATTGGCCGAAGTCCTAACAAACGTGGGTTAACAACGACTCGGAGGCTCCCAGTGGCAGAGGGATCGCTTACAGCAGGGAGGGAGATTTGCTTTTCTTTCTTTTCCTGTGGGTTGATCCCATCCAGACTGCCAGTGTATGTCAGCAAGTTCACAGACTTTAATTCATTGTAAGCCCCAAGTTATTGCAAAGCAGCACACTTCCAAGAAGGGGCATGCCACAGAAATCCAAATTACATAATGGCATGCCAGTACTAATCAAGTCTTGCAGCGGTCCCACCCGTAGTCACTGGAATGATGCTACCAAGACTCTTGGCATTTCTATGGTGACATTTCCTGGATTTTTTGGCACACTCTGTAGGACATTCTTCTTCACAATGGCTTACCTTAGCTTAGGTGTTCTTTGAGATAATGCTATTTGGGGAGAAGGACCAAGGCTGGGCTGTCACCTGGGGCCTTCTAAACACTTGCTGTTTTTTATTTAGAAGTAAAATTTGCACAATGGTGTTAAAGTCTGTGTTGTTCCCAGTGAGTGTGGCTGCCTCTCAGTGTTGTGGTGTACAGCACCCCAAGTACAGGAATGGCTCAGAGGACCCGGACCTGTGGGCATGAATCAGAGAAGAATATGGGGTCCTATTACTCTCAAAAGAAGGTCCTGTTGGAGACATCTGATTTGTCTCTTTGGGGTGGATTCCAATTGTTAGATTCCAGGTGGTCGGGAAGATAGTGAATTTTTATGCCTTGTAATCCAACTTCTTCTCCTCTCTCCTTCATTCTTAGGGAGAGAGTTAAGGTGTAGAGAACCTCTTCAAAATTTAGTGGCATAGTATAGCAACAATTTTATTACACTCATTGATTCTGTAAGGAATTCAGAAAGACAAAGGGCTCTTCTTTGTTTCACATCGTCTGAAATGTCTCAGGCAACTAACTGGAGGTGTCTCAAATGGTTGAGGATGAAATAGCGGGGCTTGGGAATTCACCTCCAAGGTAACTTCTTCATTCACATGTCTAGCATCTTGGCTGGATCATTCATTGAAGGACACCCTGCTGGGAGTGTTCACCTGAGCATCTATCTGTGGTTTCTTCACTATGGTGGTGTCAGGGTAGTTGGACCATGCAACCTGGTAGCTCAGAGCTCCACTGTGAATATTCTAGCTAACAACATGGAAGCTGTGTGGTCTTTTATGACCCAGCCTCTGAGGGCACTAGCTTCACTTCTGGCATTCTTTTATGAATCAAAGTGGATACAAGCCTTCCACAACTTACAGACAGGAGACATAGGTCCCACCTCTTGATAGGAGGAATGTCATAGAATTTGTGGTCATGCTTTTAAATCTCTATATGACATTTCAAGCTGGTCTGGGAAAGCTCCCAGCGCCTATGGTGGCTGCGGGCTGGAACAGCCCATTCATGAGCAAGTCTGTTTCTTTTTTAATCCTACCCTAAGGTAGGGGACTGGCCCCCTCCGCTGCCACTGGTTAGGGCAAAGACGGAGTTATTGAAACAGAGACATGCCAGAATATAGTGACTCAGAAAAGATAAAAATTTATTGTTCTCTCACATAATGGCCCAGATGTGGGTGGTGAGACCCTGGGAAGGTATGCCTCTGCTCCATAGGGGCATTCGGGGATTCACATTCATTCCGTCTTGTTGTTTCATCATTCCTCGGGGTGTTAGCCTCTACCATGTTGTCACAGGTGGCTTATCATTGTGTTTTTCATTCTAGTGCATGGGGAGAGGCAAGAGAAGATGGAAGGTGAACAACTTCTTTTATGAAAGTGACAGAGAAGTTGCACACATCACTTCCATTCACAATTTACTGGCAATGATTTTGCCACCTGAATATGCTTAGCTAAGAAGGAAAATGGGAAATACAGTCTCCAGCTGGCTGTCTCTAAGCCCTGATAAAAGTTGTGTATGTGTAGGATCCTATCACTGAAAAGAAAAAAAGAAGAATGGATGCTGGAGAGACAATTAGTAGTTTCTACTCCCAACTTTTAAAATATCTCTGGAATATTGGCCAGTCATATTCAAGAACAGAGATTGGCAAACTTGTTCTGCAAAGGGGCAAATAGTAAATGTTGTAGGCTTTCTGGACCATGTGGTCCCAGCTTATATTAGTTTTCTGTTGCTGCTATTACTAGTTACCGCAAACTTTGTAGCTTAGAACAACAGAACTTTATCTTGTAGTTCTGTAGGTTAGAAATCTGACACAGGTGTCAGCGAGTCGAACTCACAGCCACATTACTTTCTGGAGGCTCTAGGGGAGGATTAATGTCCAGCCTCATTGGAGCTTGGACAGAATTCAGCCCCCGATGTTTCAGAACCAGCACGGCAGCATCGGTTCCTTCTTACACTGGCATCTTTCCCGTTGGTCATGGCTGGGCGAAGATCCTCAGCTTTTAAGGGCCCATGTGATTAATGTGACCCACATAAAATAACATATTTACAGGTTCTGGGTTTTATGATATAGACACTTTTGGGGGCATTTAACTTATCCATTGTATCTAACATGTAGCCATAGACAACATGTAAATGAATGGGCACGGCTGTGTTCCAATAAAACTTTTATTTACAAAAGCAGACAGTGGGTGGTATTTTGTCTGTGGACTGTAGTTTGCCAATCCTCCTTCAAAGTAAGGAAACCAGTTGCTGACTTAGGCTCTCAGGCAGGAGGAACCCTCCTGTCCCACCCCCCGGAAGTGGTAGGCCATCTTCCCTGTTATCGGGGCAGCAGTCAATTCTAAGTCATCTTGATTCTGACTTGTAATTACTTCTTTCAGTGTCTGGTTTTTGTCTCCAGATTGTGAGCACGTTGAATGCAGGGGCCTTGTCTACTTCATCTTTGTACTTTCCCTCGTGCTTAACAACATCTAGCACAGAGTAGGTACTCAGCAAATATTCATTAAACAAAGGAAACCTTAAGTAATAGTTAAAGGAGGGAGGCATGAGCTGAAACATAGACACACAACACAAGTATTTTTTGTGTGTATTCTGGGAGAATATATTTTCTTTGGGCAAATGTTCAGTTTCGTGAGGTTTGACTATTTGGATTTTATTCTGCAGGGTAAGTCTGACAGACACCTGCCCATTCACATAAGGGTTCCTAAAGATAGATCTTTTAAAAAGTTTAAATAATTGTTTTGTTGTGTTGATGAATATTAAAGGGCAAGGTTAGAATCATACATAGCTGGTGGAGCCAGTAGCGTGCATTCGACATTTAATTTCTGTCTCTTTTGCCAGAATAACAATGTGACCATAAGGAAATTTGAAAATGGAAATAATATTTTCCTGAGTGTTTCCCCAGATATCGGACTTCAGTGTGGGTTGAAAAGTGCACAGAAAGCTTTTTGACCTGCCAAGCCGTGAGTTCAGCTGTTGCAGGATGAACGCAGACCCCTGATGACATTAGCAACATCTGAGGCTGAGGTGGGCCAGGAATCCGTCTCTGCCTTGTTGATGCAAAGTGTTCTCACACTCACAGCCTGTAGCCAAAATAATAACTTCATCGGTGTATAGGTATTTGGGATCTTTGACTGAAAGGCATTTTTTATGTGTGAGGTATTATAAGAACAACTCCTTTCATCCCAGATGTTTGATGAAATTCAGATACACAGAGGGTACTTCATCCAGTGACTGAGGACCAGTCTTGGGTTGGAACCCAGCATGGATGCCTATTAAGTTATATAACTGTGTAAGACATGGCCATATGTCTACGCCACCAATTGAAATTGGCTCGAGTCTTTTAGGTAGACTGAAGGAAAAAAGCCTCAATTCTTAGCGTGAATGTTATGCATTTAAAGAGCTTACTTACACTTATATTTCCACTTCAAGGTGGTAGGTCTAGAATCCTGTCAGCTTGCTCCCAGTCTAAGAGAACCTTTCGCATATCTTACCTGGTCTGTTTTGCTTTCCTGGCTTCTATCAACAAACCTCTTTCCCTCAAATTATTGTCAGTGGCATACTCAGCAAGTCTACTGAGTCATTGCTCTCGCTAATAAAAAGGTAAGATATCAGACCAAAGACTAGTTTTCTGAGAATGCCTTTATGCTGACATCAAGCCATTATAAGCAGACGTTGGAGCACAGACCTACAACCCACAACAGGGTCCTGCTCATGTCTTGAAAGGTTTTATGCTAAAATGATTGGCTCCGCTGAAGTCTACATTTACTGTTTCTGTTGCTCTCTCAGCTTTTCTCCCTAATGTTAATGTAACTTGTAAAAAAAAAAAAAAAAAATGAAAGCCAACACTTTTAAAAAAGCCAAAGCCTCATCTGATATGATGTACCCTTCCCAACAGTTTTTTAACTACCAGCCAGCCCCTTAACTCCTTCTGTGAATTTGGCATGAAATTGATATTTTCTTTGGCACAGCTGTGTGATTTGCAGGGCGTGCTACACATGCCATACCAACTGCTCTCTCCTGGTCTTGCATCATCCAGAAATTCTCAAAAGTATTACCTGTTAGACCTGGATATTATAGTAGGTAATTCTTTGAACTCCTGTGCTGGGTATGGACAGGTCATGTTGATTTCAAAGTACCTGGCTTTTCAAAAATATCTTCCAAACAAATCCTCACCAATTTTAGTTTGATGTTTTCTATTTCTGTGGCAGTCTTTATATTTTTATTATTTTTGATCTCAGGTTACTTTTATAAACTAAATGCAATGAAAGGAAGAAACACTAGGTTTTTGTCTTTGTAGGGTCATTTACTGTTATGGGCTGAATTGTGCCCATCCCCTCCCGTTCACGTGTTGAAATCTTAATGCCCAGCACCTCAGAATGAGACTGTGTTTGAAGATAGGGCCTTTAAAATGGCAATTAGAGTAAAATGAGGTCATATGGGTGGGCTCTAATCCCCTATGACTGTTATCCGTGTGAGAAGAGATTAGATTAGGGTACAAACACACACACAGAGGGAGAACCCCGTGAGGACAAAACCAGAAGACTGCCAGCTAAAAGCCCAAGAGAGAGGTCTCAGAAAAAAACAGCCCTGCCAACACCTGGATCTTGAATTTCTAGGCTCTAGAACTGTGAGAAAATTAATTTCTGTTGTGTAAGCCACCCAGTCTGTTGTGTTTGTTATGGTAGTCTTAGCAAACTAATACATTTACTATTAATTTTGTTCTTTTCCCCTAGTGAACACTGACTATGCACTCAAGGTTTATAAATTATGCTGTAAGACATCTGGGCAGCCTGTTGTGGGCCGCAAGGAAGAGAGATAATCTCATCAGGTAGGGTCTGCACGACCTGATTTTTAGGAGCACCCAGCAGAGTGACTAGAAACTTCTATCATTACCAGTGTTATTATTACATAACTATGATCTGAAACCGTCCCGGAGAATGATTTAGTATGGATGTGACTTTTCTAGACAATACATTTTATAGAATGAGTTACAAAGCACTGTGTTGGGGAAGCCCAAAGACCATATTTGCGACAGACATGTTTAGCCCAATGAGTAGTTTGTTTTCTTTTTTAAGATTTTATTTATTTATTTTTAGAGAGAGGGGAAGGGAGGAAGAAAGAAAACATCACTATGTGATTGCCTCTCGAGCACCGCCTACTGGGAACCTGACCCACAACCCAGGTATGTGCTCTGAGATTCAAACAGGTGACCCTTTGGTTCACAGACCAGCACTCAATCCACTGAGCCATACCAGCCAGGGCAATAGTTTAAAACAAATTCTGCTACATAAAAATCCAAATTTCCTGCTGCTCTTAAAAATTTGGGATGTCTATCCTACTTTTCTGTGGACAAGACTGAGCAAAGGCTGCCCTCTTAGCTGAATGCTACTCTCCAGAATGCCGTACCCCTCCCCAACACTGACACTTAGACCTGTCTCCTTCACTGATTACCCCAGCTGCGTGGTCCAGGTAATGGAACTAAACACATTAGCGGTTGCTGGGCGGTCAATCATGAAAGATGCTCATTGAAGAAGGGGTTCCGAGGTGAGAAGTTTTTGTGGAAGCACCAGAGCATTTATATACACTTCCTTGGAGATTTTGTGTTCATTAACATACAGGAGGGGCAAAAATAGGTTTACAGTTGTTTGAATGAAAAATAATACAATTATTAATAAGTAATAGAAGACTAGACTGTTTCACATACTCACAACTGTAAACCCATTTTTGTCCCACCTTGTATTAAAAGACCTGACAAGTTCTGTAATAGCGAAATCAACTTAACTTTGTTCCCCAGCATTTTACTTTCTTATTTGACTAGGAAACCCCATTACTTTGAGTAACATATATTTGACATCCTGTGCAGTTAGCGTCCTGTGGAACACACTTTGGAAAAATGCTGAAATAGATTCTTACAGTCTGGTTCTACCAGAAGGCAAAAGAATGAGTTAGAGAAATAGAATTCTGTAAATTACTAAACCATTTGCATATTCATAAAAGAGTACTTGAAAAGTAAATGTGAAAACAAAATAAATGTAGTTATTTTTATTAAGAAGCAACATTACTTTTGTGATGTTATTTGACACATCAAGGGCATCCACATAAATGACCACAAGCCAAGTGAAATGTTCTGTTTGTTGTGAAAGAAAAATGGATTTTAGATTTGAGAGAACTGTATTCCAATTACTTTGTTGTGCTCCAGTGTCTTTGTTATTGCATCAGATGAATGCATCACTCTCTTCATATTTCAGGTTAATGATCTGATTGGACTGTAAACATTTTGTTAGACAAAACTTACACCCATTATACTTGCATTCATTTAAAACAAGGAATATGTACAAACGAACCCAGATATCCTTTTGTATTAGCTATTTTATTAGAGTAATAATGTGCGAATCCTGATTTGCATATTCAACTAAATGATTGCAAACAGTTTTTGACACGTAAATTCACGGCTTTTCTACTTGCTTCCACTGAGTTTGGCAAAAGCGAATTGGTCTATTTGAGTTATCCTCCTTTGATTTCTCCAAGAAAATCAATATAATAAAGTAATTCTTTCCTGCCATCCTATTCTTTGCTAAGCCCTTCTGAGAACAGTCAGAAGGTGTTTTTCCTTCAATTATTTCAGGCTTGTTTGCATTAAATCCTTTCCAACAGGCGCCAGTAAATGTGTTCCCTTAATAAGGATGTCTCCCTTTGAAATAAGCTAAATAAAATTTTACATTTAAGGTGAGTAAGAACCAGTTATGGAGAAAATTGCTCAATATCTGTTCTATTCTAATTTCTTTTTCCATGCAAAGCATGCTGCAGCTCTATATTGAGGAACAAGTGTGATGATGTGGCATGCATAATTCATGCTTCTGGACGACATACACTTATTTTTTCCATCAGAATTCCACATATTTAGACAAGGTCAAAGATTATTCTTTACTGCTATCTATAAAAGTTATTTTTAAGAACTATGACATAAAATATGTAGATATTTAATTCCTCAGAAGAATGTTTGATTGTGGTACTCTTACAATACAGAATTTTTCTTGTAGACACTTTAGATTTTGCTTGTTTTGTGAGTTTTTGTTTCTTTTGTTTTGTTAGATGGCAAGGTTTCATTTATTTTTGTCAATGGCATCCTTGTTTGCAATATTGCTAGAATGGCAGCTCACATATTTATTAGGAATTAAGGCAAAATCATACCACTTCATTCCCAAAGAGTTCATCATTTTGTGGATTTTCTTCTATTGCTCTCTTTACCAAGCTGGTATTTTAACAATATGAAAAGTACAAGCCTTCCACTACATAAAGTCCATTTCCTGTTCTCCTATTTAACTCCATTCTCTTACTACTATTACAGGTATTGTTATATCTTGTTAAGACTGTTGGTATTCTCCATCTGAATGGCCACAGGCATTTTCAGCTCAGTATATTTATAGCTGAATCCATCACCTTCCTCCCCAAATATGGTTTCACCATGTAATGAGTTGCAGAAAACTAGAAACCTGAGTGCCATCTTTGATTCCTCATTCTTCTCTGCTTGACACATGCAGACAACAGCCAAATCTTGTCAGTTCCACTTTCTCAATATCCCTCAAATCTGTCCTTTGCTCCTTATTTACTCACCATTGCCACTTCTTGACTCTAGACTCCATCATTTCTTTCCTGGATTACCTGATAACCTCACATTCACACACGTGGGCACATACAGCGAGCATTTCTCCTGCCTGCAAACACAGACTCAAAAACCTAAACTGAAAGTAGTTGGAGGGACTGTGGAGAGCTTCCTGTCTGGCATGTTCCCTTGTTCAGTCTTCTCAATTGATCACATTTATTGAGCATTTGCCATGTGAAAGGGCCACTCTATGATGAGAATTGAAGAAGTTCTGATCTCTGCCTACAGATAACTTAGATAACCTGGTAGATTGTCACAGGAGGGTGCATGAGGATGGGTGTGTGTGGACAGCACCGATCGTGTCTTAGCCACTGTGGCAATATTTTTGCCTTAACACCTTTGTTGGAAAAAAAATCAAAAGGGGCATATGGCCTTTGAATTGTTTCTAATTTGCCACCTATTATATAGTAATATTCTCAAGGATGAATTTTAATCTTTGTGATTAGGATTTCAACAGTGAGGGCTGCATCTAAGTTCAAGGAACACCCAAAGGTCAATACAATACTAAAATTGTTTTATCTCTGCTTGGTGGTCTGGTGGTTACAAGCCTCACTACCGCATTTTGTTTTTTCTTTAAGATGACTTAGGGCTCCGAACTATAGCAACATCGGGTTGGAGAATTTGGGGATCACATTGTGCAATTCAATTCTCCCTTAGATACCTTCCCAATAACAATGGATTTTCCTGAGGATCCTGGACACATAACCCACACCACTAGATTTTATATATTTCTTCCAGATGGTTTCCAAGCAAGCAGGGAAAGTTTCATATCCACAGAGTTGTCAGCATACCCCCTTCCTCCCCTGCACCTTGACAACCCCCGGTCACCCTCCCCTCCATTCCATGCTCAGAGGATTCCAGGAATAGAGCAACAGCATTCCCATTAAACAGGAGCAGATAACTCAGACCAAATCTCCATGGTAAATCGGCTTCTCAGCATCTGGTGCCGTTCCTTTAATGAAGCCTTTTTCTCTCCATGATATGAATCCATTAGACACTGAGAAGCTGGAGTATGTAAAATATTTTGTTTATCTGGCCCTTCTCAAAGGTACTGTCTGTCATCATAGCTGTCTGCAGTAAATATAGCAACAGCATCACTGGATGTGTGAAGTGATTAGATTTATGGGGCACATAAACTGCAAAGCTTCTAATAAACATAATTCCTAACTTCAATCATAATACCAGTATTAGTGTCATGTTTTCTGGGGGATTTTATGTTTCTAAAAATATCCTAATTGTGGTTACCATGTTTACCCTGTAATTCCTTTAATTTGAAATTTAAAGGGCTCTGCCGGAGATGAAGCCAGCGAGAACAGTCCACCCTTCTGTAGTGTTTATATGGGCATTGGGGCAAGATAGATGGCCTGTCTTGTGTGTTTTGCAATTAAATTAGATAAATTTCCTTGGGAAAAAGAGAGTCCACACTAATAAGGAACAACTGATGACAAAATCAAATGTGTGGGAGGGGAGTAAAGGGTAGGATCTTCATCCTGACCCTGATTTCCTACCCCAACCCTCTTTCCCCAGGGAGATTCTGTCTGAATGCCTTTAACATGATCTCCTTCTAATTATTTGGCATCATTTGAAAAACCTTTGAAAGGATGCCAGCCATCAGTCAGTTTTGCTTTTGACGCAGGCCTGACATATTAGTTAGGTGCTTGACACAGGATTCTTGGCCTGTGAAGTCTCTCTTTGACCTTTAGGGATAAAAGGAGGACAGACCCTCCTAGGTCCTCTCAGGTTTGTTAGAATAGACACACACATACCAGCAACCACTGTTTTCGCATCTTTGTAGAATTTGGCAAACTTGAAGGATACTGTGGATTTAGCCATGGAAAGTTGATTCCATACATACATCACTGAGTTTAAGACCCTGACAGGTGACATGATGGCCTCCGGTCAGAGGCAGGGACATTTGTTCAATATATTTTTAAAAACTTTTTTTCTGAATAGAAACATTAAAAGTTTATCATGTAACATTCAAATGACAGAATGCAAATAAATAATTTTACCCTCTAAAGATAACCAGTGTTAACAGCTTGGTATATATCATTTCAGGCTCTTTCCTAATCATATCCAAATGCCTTATTATTTTAAACAAGTGGAATAATGCTATGCATGCTGTTTTATGCCTATCTTTTAAATTTAATAATATACCATGGACACTTTTCTGGGGAAGTGAATACATATTTACCTCAGTCTTTTCAACTCTTCTACAGCATTCCATAGCAGGGTTGTACCATGATTTATTTACTGGTCCACTGCTGGTGAGTACTGTAATGGCCTTCAGTTTTTTGTTCCTGTAAACAAAGTTTCTAAGAACATCTTGGTCCATATAGCTTTAGATGCTAATGAGATTACTTCTGCAGGATAACTTCCTAAAAGTAGAATTAAAATATTTATAACGATTATCAAATTGATAGGTAATATGTGTTAGAAAGTTGCTTTTAAATTGTGTACTGCCTTCCAGTTTTACCAACAATATATGAAAGTGCTGTTTCTCCACACTCTCACATGGCAATTAGTCATTTCATTTAAGTTTAAACTACGCCTTTACTCTTCACTGGATGCTCAGATAAAACTGTCTCACTGTCGTGGTGTTACTTGGATTAACAATAACATAGTGAATTTTTCCACATAGAGATATATGTTTTATTCTCTATTCATATTCTTTTTCTATTTTCTATCAGTTGTCATCGTTCATTATTAATTCATATGTACTTCTTATTTATTATGTTTATGATAGAAGCTGCAAATAATTTTCTAAGTGTTTTATTTATTTTTCAACTCTATCATGTGTTCTATCAGAAAGACATTACATATTTTTTGGCAAAATCTATCAATCTTGCACTTTGTGATTTCTTATCTTTGTGTCCTGATAAGAAGTTTGTCTTGCATCTTAAGATGATAAGCATTTTCTTCTATATTTACTTCAAATAATTCTCTAGGTTTTAAATGTTGCAATTTTTAGTAAATCATTACTTCATAAGAGTAAAATAGATAAAAATCTAACATTGTTTTCTCCAATGGTTATTAATGGGCTCCACCTTATTTAATGAGTTCATCCTCCTTTCCTTACTAAATTTAAATGCTATACCTAATAGTCATAAATTCCCACATATTCATGGATTTGTTTTTGCATTCTCTGTTCTATTACTCTATCCATATCAGTGTCATGTTTTAATTATAATACCTTTAAAATATATTTGAATCTGGTAGTACAGATTCCTTCCCATTATATTTACTTTTCAAAAATTTGTCAAGTATTCTAAGCATTTACTCTTTTACATTAACTTTATTATCAATTTGTAAGGTTTGACTAAAATTGGAATTTTCAGAATTTCATTAACATAGTTTATTTTGAGAATTGTCATTTTCTTCTAAGGGCATTTCTCTGTCTTGAGTATGTTGTGAGAACTAATTGCTCTCCCCAAATGTATGTGTAAAAATGGTAGCCAAAAATAATGTCATAAAAATGTGGGTTTTGAGAAAGATAACGTTAATGAGTGGCTGGACAATGATAGCTAAGTCAAAGCAATAACAATATGGGAAAGTGGAAAAGGGCATAGATGGAGGGAAGAAAGTATAGAATGCGTGTGTAATGTGAGAGTGAGGAGAGAATGGAAGTAAGCATAGAAGGAGGAAAAGTGAGAAGTAAGAAATGAAGAAGGATTCACTGAAGAGCAAGACAGAAACATTGACCTGTGGTGGCTGGGCAGGGAAGGGCTAGAAGGGCTGGAGTGGACTCCTCAGTCTCATTGATGTCGGGTTGGGCTGCACTGAACTTGTTGAGTGATGGCCAAGTGGCTCTGGGGATACAAAACCAGTGCTGGAGGCTGAGCCTGGGAAGGCAGAGGTGAACGTGCTGTCCTTTTGTCTATGCCTCTGCTTGTCCAGAAAGAATGTTTTCATTCAGCATAGGGAGAAAAAAGATCAATGGGACACGGTGGGGCAGGGTAACATGGGCAAGTAAGAGGGCCCAGATGAGAAAACGGAGGAGGAATTTAGATGGAGCCCTGCGCAGGGATACAGGCCCGGTGCAGACCCAGCCCGAACACTAAGGTCAAGGGCTTAGATAGGAACATTTCTGACCATGGTACTTTGTTAAGTTCCCCCACCTGCCCTCCACCTCTTTTTGCTTTCCTTTTCCTGGACCTGCTACAGGGCTATATGTGCAGCATAACTTGCCCAGTAGAGCTGTACTTGATTTGTGTGGTGGTGGTATTTGATCAAAGCTGGGCCATGCACTCACTTCCCTAGGGGAGTTGGGATAGAGGGAGCAGATGGATATTTTTCAAAGCAACTGCATTTCAACATATAAATGTCCAGTGGTCTTGGTGACTTATACTTCAGCATGAGGACTGAGAGGCAGAGAAAAACAATCTACTTTAGGAAAGAATAAAACAATACACAGAAAGAACAGAGACCAGTTTTCCCTTCCAGCTTGTTTTTGAGACCCAGCTGCATTCTGCACTTTGAGTTCACTAGAATACTCCAGATTTGCCCCTTTTGTAAAAAAGCTGCCTCAAACTGAATTTGTGTTGTATAAACTCCTAGAGGTCTTAAATAATACAATGGCTAAGGAGTGTAGGGTGGCAAAGCTATGAATTTCCTTTTTAATAACAATCCAGGACCTAAATTAACAAACTAAAAATCATTGGTAGAATTCCAGAAAGCAGGAATTCAACAGGTTAGATCTAGAAATAGAAGTTAGGGCTCTGCATTCAACTAGATCATGCTTGACAGCTGGGGCTGGTGGGAAGAGCACTGGATGGAGAAGAAGGCCAAGCCTAAGGCCATGGAACTCCATAGCCTTGAATGAGAACTGCTGGACCTCTATAGATAAAACAAGGCAATTGTGTCTACTTTATGGTCACAGCCACATAGAAATTTTCTGAGATGTGTGGTGGGGACCAGGTGCACTTAGTGGGCTATGAAATACCATTTTCATGGAAGTCATCGCTGGACCCGCCTCACAGAACCTGATGATGCGGTGCTCTCTGGGGTAAAGTGCTTGTAAGCTCAGTAGCTGATGGACAGGTGATAGTGTCCTATGGTGGGAAGCATGGTAAGAGGCATAGGGTAAGACTGGGATCCCCTGTAGGGCCTCTGGGTAGCACAACTCCAGAAAGTGCCATTCTTACTCTAGTCAATTGGAACAGTGCCCTCTGGTACACAACAAAGAACACCATGGGAATGAAGCCCCCCAAAAGTGTGTGATGTGGCAGTCCTGGTCCCAGGGTCACATCTAAAGAGAATGAACTCCTATGCTTGGAGTGCCGGACATAGATAAATGTAAAAACAACTTTCAACTGGAAGAATTTCTCTGGCAGCCTCATTGCAGCTGTGTTGTCCAAACCTTTGGGAAAAGGTGAAAACATTAGGAAAAGCATGGATCTGGCTGGTACTTGAAGGCATGCACCCCATAAACTGTGTCAGCACCCCATAAACATGCCACTTTTAATGATGAGTGCATGTCCCTTATTCACCACCATCATTTATTCTACCACAAAATCTCCCGGAACTTTGTTTCTAGAATTCCTTTTATCTGAACCATTAAATCAGCCTTGGGGAGATATTGAGGTCAGTAGTCCTAGACCTGAGTCATATCTCCCCCTGACCTCACCTTAGTAGTAATCTAAATAGCGACAAAGGCTGTTGGAAAACACTAACAGCCCTGTAGAAGGCTTCCTGGCCAGGCTGGCATATGCAGAAAGGCAGACCCATCCACCGTCCCATAATAGTTTATGAACGCTCATGCTGGAATAGGAATACTTTAAAACATTTGCTTAGGTGATAATGAACATGTATAGGTGCCTGGAAGTTAGAGGGTACATTAAAAAGACATGCAAACCATGTGACAAGAGGGGCACATAGCCGAAGATGCACATTAAACTTTGATGTGATGCTGGGGGAATAGTGTCAGGAAGGGGTGGTGAAAATAATGTAAAACAAAGAAAAATCCATGAAATAAAATATATCCACACTGATTCCTAAGGAAAAAGAACCCAGAAGGAAAAATGGAAAGTAATTTTTTTATCAGTGGGGATCAAAGGGAAGAACAAAAGGAATGGGCCCCCTGCTGAGTGGGAAGCCCTGTCCCAGAGCAAACAGAGGTTTGTCCTATGAGCTTCCCAGTTTCTGTCAAGGACAATGGGTTTCAGACAGCGAGTCCTAGGAATAACTCGGCTGAGGGGGCACTGATGGTTGTGGGAGAGCAGCAAGTCCGCTCTGTGATAACTGCATGGATTGAGGTGTCCCGGCCAGGCTGGTGACACAAGAGCACTCAGGGGGAAGATGATTTGCGAATGTGATGTGGGGCTATTGGAACAAGCCAGCCACTTCTGAGAGCTCAGAGAGGATGGCAGAGGTGTTAGAGATAGGAGAACAATTCTGTCTTGGTTAGAAAAAAGAGAATTCTGACAAATATAGAAGACAAAGATTTGCTTTTCTTCTGTGTAGTTTTGGAATGGATTCTAACACGATGTATGAGTCCCTTGGAATAGAAAAAGTCTTGTTTATTAGGGAGCTACATGGATTTATAAGAATAATTCATTTCAATACAACCAACCCTTCTTTCCTCCCTCATTTTCTTCCCCCTCTCTTATTTATTTATTTATTTATTTATTTATTTATCTCTCTTTTAAGTTAGAAGTTGGCCAAGAAAATTCTGGAGATAAAGTATGCTTACTTTCCTAAGAAGCATTTAATATCTTGTGAATAAGAATGAAAAAAGAGAAATATATTTTCACATAATAATATATCATTAAATTAAAATACTATTATATACTCGGTATATTATACAAGGGAGGACCCAAAAACCCAGAATTTATTTATAAAAAGTTGTATATTTATTCTTACATACTTAAACTTCAGTCACCTTCAAAGTGCTCTCCAGTTGATGCAATACACCTACTGAGTCATTTTTCCCACCGCTCAAAACAGTTTTTGAACTTGTCAATTTTGATGCCTTTTAGTGCTTCTGCTGTTTTTTGTTCACTTCTTCCACATCAGTAAAATATTTCCCTCTGAGGACTTTTTTCACCTGGAGAAACAAAAAAAAAAGTGATGGGGTGAATAGAGAGGGTGGGTCATGGGGGTCATGCTGGTTTTGGTCAAAAACTTCTGAACACTCTAAGGGCAGTGTGGGCAGATGTATTCATAAATACCCTCACAAAACAGGCAAACATGTTGAAAGAGTCTTCAAAAAAAATTGCTGAAGCCAAACACAGCCTCTCACAATAATACTAGCTCGTGCCCTGACACAGATGGGTTTCTAGAACGCTCACCTAGCTGGGGAAGCCTGTACTACAAGGATCCCACACTCCAGAAGATAATTTTGTTTCTTTTTGGGTCCTCCCTCATATTAATATATGGTTATTGCCATAGGCTGAATGTTTGTGTCCCCTGCAAATCCATATGTTGAAATCTAATCCCTAACATGGTGGTATTTGGAGGTGGGGCCTTTGGGAGGTGATTAGGTCATGAGTGTAGAGCCCTCATGAATGGTACTGCTGCCTTTACAGAAGAGGTATCAGAGAGCTCAGCTGTGTCTGCTACTATTTGAGAACACAGTGAGAAGACAACTGCTTACAATCCAGGAAGAAGGTTCTTGCCAGACATTGAATCTGCCAGTGCCACGCTTCTGGCTTCCCAGCCTCCAGAACCATGAGGAATAGATGTTTAAGTCACCCAGTCTATGCTGTTTTATTATAGTAGCCTGAAAGGATTAAGACATAAATATTATCATATAATAAATATTATATAATATATTAGAATATGTTATTGACAAAATATATGATAAAATTAGCATATAATAATATACTTCATGTAAAATATTAAAAATATTTGAATAAGATGGAAAAAATTATAGTTAAGTGGCTAAAGAACTGCTTAATGGGTTAGTGTCCACTATAGGAAGTAGAATGGTATAGTGTAGGATTTCTCAGAACCATCTGGGAAAGTAATTAGAAGTACAAATTCCACCCACACCAGACCTTTGAATCACTGGGGATAGGGCCTGGGAATCATCATTTTAAGCAGATCTCCAGATGATTCTCAAGCACACTCACAGGTCTGTATCTTTAGGCCTAACTTCTTCCCCAAGTTTGGGACTTATATACCCAACAGCTTTTCCAACAGGCCATTTGGATGTCTAACAGGAACCTCAAACACAACTTGCCCCAAATAGAATTATCCCCCCATACCTCCTCTTCCTTCAGTAAATGGTACCACCACCAGCTAAACGCTTGGGCAAAACCTAGGACTCATTCCTCTTTCCCTTAAATCCTATATTGGCTTTCCCTCTGAAGGAAATCATGATTCTGCCAATTCTCACCATTGCTAACTCCACCAACCCTCGTTTAAATCCATATCATCTCTCCTCTGGGCTACTGCAGTTACCAACCCCGGCCTTCCTGCCTCCCCTTTTGCTCCTATTCCTTCTTCTTAGAGCGGCAGGTCTGATCTTTGTTACCCTTCAATAACATCTTACTACATGGACAGCTGATACCATATGTCTTGCCTTGGCCTATAAGACCCCAACCTGGTTCCTGACTATCTCAGTTCATGGCTCACTCTCTAACTTCCCCTGTGCCAGCTGGTCACGTTTGTTCTGCCTCAGGGCCTTCGTGCTTGCTAAACTCCTTTGTACTTGACATGACAGCCTTTGTTTCATCATTAGGGCTTCACCTTAGGGATCATCTTTTCAGAGAAGCCTTCCTGCCAACCACAGTTTGCCCTCCACCTCCTTACTGTTTTATTTTACTACCTAAAATTCTCAATTATCTATTTATTTGCATAGTTGTTATCTAATTTCTCAAAAGAATGTCAACTCCATGTGAACAGGAAATTTATGCCTAGAACAGTGCTTAGTACCTCATAAGTTCTATGAATAAATAGGTTCTATTTATTCATGAATGAACCACCAGTATAACTGAAAGAGCAATCAGACTCCGGTATAATTCTGTACTCCATGTTGGTTCACACTTCTAGCCTCAAACCCCTGAGCCTATGTAAAAACTTGGCTCTTCTGAGGTGCCTGCTGTCCTTCACATGTTCACTGAAGACTTTATTTGCTTCCTAATCTCCTTTGTCTCCCCAAGGGCTAGTATGACCCTTGGGGGGCTTCACTGAGCACAGGCAGAAACAGCCAGCATCATAGCACCATCGTTCTCAACAGTGGCCACATCAAGGAAGCTTTAAAATAGTAGCAGTGTTGAGGCTCCTACAATGAGGTACCTAGAGGAGTCAAATTCATAGACACAAAAAGTAGAATGGTGGTTGCCAGCGGGTGGAAAGAGAGGGAATGGGGAGTTAGTGTTCAGTAGGTACAGAGTTTCAGCTGGGGCAGAGGAAACAGTTCTGATGGTCGTAAAGGTTGCACAAAAATGTGAATGCACTGAATACCACTGAACTGTATTCATTGTAAAATGGCTGGAATAAAAAAAACTTTATCTTATATATATTTTACAATTAACCCTCCCAACTGCCCAGACCCATCAGCATTTCTGGGGATAGGGCTTGGGTGTTGGGAACTTTGTAGAAGTCCCCCGGTACTGCAGCCAGGCTTCACAGCCATTGCCCTCCCAACTTGTCCCCTGCCTCTACGACTCCAATGTCTGACATCCGTCCTCCATTCCAGCCACTCCCTCCTAGGACTGCACCCTGGAGTCACAGTGCGGGGGCAGGTGGTATGCACTCCTTTAAACTCAGCTCTGTCCTCTGGCCACTTGTTTCTGTCTTTCGGTCAGTTCCCCTTGTACCCACACAGCCCCTGTTCTTCAGTTTGTCCATGTCCCA
>PVKU01013191.1:0-30448 GCA_004027475.1 Anoura caudifer | reverse complement strand
ATTTGAGTCCCAGTTTTCCTCCCATCTCTGTTGGTTCCCCATGCAGCTTTCTTCATTTCACTTATTGTAGCCTTCATTTTTTCATCTAATTTGTGAGCAAGATCAACCAATTCTGTAAGCATCCTGATTACCAGGGTTTTGAATTGTGCATCTGATAGGTTGGCAATCTCTTCATCGCTTAGATAAATTGGCTCTGGGGTTTTGATTTGTTCTCCGGTTTGAGCCATTTCCATTTCTGGGTTTGTTTGTTTTTTTTTTTTGTTTGTTTGTTTTATCTAGTCGCGGCTGCTACGTAGTGAGGGGTGGAGCCTCAGGTGTTCCCCAGGGCAGGACAGCCCAGTCGCTGGGTAGTGACGCTGTATGTGGGGGCGGGGTCTGAGAGGAGACAATGGCGGTTGCTTTACTCTCTCTCAGATTCCAGTTCCTTTCACCGCTTCCCTTTCACCTGGATTATCTGCGCGTGGATGTGGGACCACCCGGTCAGCCAGCTGCCTTGTGCGGCCTCACTGGTTCTGCACAGTTGCCGCCCTGTGCCCGGGGTCTGCTAGCCGCCGCCTGTGCACCTGGGGGCTGCCAGCCGCTGCTGCCTGCGTGCCCGGTCTGCACCTCCGCTTTTTCCTGCCGCGACTCCGCCCCTCTTACCGGTCTGGATGAATCGTTGTTGGACTTCCAGTTTGATTTTCTGAGTTCTGGTTGTTTTCTTGTTTCTAAATCTTTGTTGTCCTTAATTTGGTTGTGAGAAGAGGCACAGTGCGTCTGCCTATGCCTCCATCTTGGCCGGAAGTCCTATATTTTATTTTTTAATTTTTAATTTTTATTTATTGATTTTGAGGAGGGGGAGAGAGAAACAGACATTGATTTGTTTTTTCACTTATTTATGCATTCCTTAATTGATTCCTGTTTGTGAGTGGGAATGAAACCGATAACCTTGGTGTATTGGGGTGATGCTGTAACCAACTGAGCTGCCTGGCCAGGGCTGGACACATGTTTTTAATTCTCTTGGGTAGTTATTTAGGAGTGGTATTCTGGGTCATGTGGTAGCTTTATGTGTGAGTTTTTGAAGAACTCCCATACTGTTTTCTAAAACTGCTGCACCATTTTACATTCCTACCAGCAGTATATAAAGGCTCTAAGTTTTCCACATCTCTTAGATTGCATGGGTGTGAAGTGGTATCTCATTGTGGTTTTAATTTGCACTTTCCTGATGATTAGTGCTTATTGGCCATTTTTATATGCTTTATATGCTTATTGGCCATTTGTATATCGTCAGAGAAATGTCTGTTCAAGCCTTTTCCCCATTTTAAAAATTGTTTTTTTTAATTAATTTTAAGTTCTTTATTCTAGATGCACATTCTTTATCAGATATGTTTTGCACGTATTTTCTTCCTTTTTTTGGAATGTCTTTTCACTTTCTTGATAATGTATTTTGAAGCACAAAAGTTTTAAATTTTGATGAAGTTTATCTACTTTTCCTTTTGTTGCTTTTGATATCAAATCTAAGAAACTGTTGCCTAATCCAGTCATAAAGATTTATGCCTGTTTTCATCTAAGAGATTATATAGTTTTAGCTTTTACATTTAGGTTATTGATCCATTTTGAGTTAATTCTTGTTTACGGTGTAAGGTAGGGATTAGTTTTCCTAGCACTACTTTTTTTTTTTTTTAAGACAATTCTTTTACCATTGAGTTGTCTTGACAATAAGTGTTTATTGAGGTACCTCAACACAAGGAATTGGAAAGGCGAATTGAAGTAAAAGTGTTATGTGGAATCAGTTGGTATCATAGACCAAAATATTTTCTGTAAGTGTTCATTTTGAACCCCTAATAATGTGGCCTTTTCCTAGACTTTTTTGAAAAAAAAATTTTGTCTTGTTTGCAGAGAAAAATATAAACCTAACATTCACAGCTCTCCATTTGTTTATCCATATAGGTCAGTAATAGCAAATCTTTATTATGACACAGAATATATATGTATTTTTTGTTATTTGCATGAATATTGACTTTATGATAATGAACAAGTTTTAATAGCACTTTGTATTTTCTTATTTCTATTTCTCATTTTTTTAAATGAGAGCAATCCTTGTGTAGTTAGTACAGAAAAATCTCAAAAGTAAAAGTCCTTCCTCCCCATTAAGACCCATTCCTGATATAAGTGCCTTAAACTGTTTGTTTTTAAAAAATTTTAGGTTAATTCCAAAACTTAAAAATACCAACATATCATTCTGTATTTTGATTTTTTTTTCACCTCTAAACAGCATCTATTGCTTGACTTTCTAGTAGATATGAAATTTAGGTCATTATGTTTTCCACTTTGTTTCTAATTCCGCTATTATTTGTTCTCTTCTGGTATTGATTATTCTTAACTTTTTGCAATGGTTAAATTTCTGCTTCTTAGCCTATCAGTTTTAGACAGTAACTCTTCAGTTCCAAGCACTTAACACACCCATATATTTTTCTTTGTTTCTCCTACCTCCACACTTCCTTCCAGTGTTAATTTTCTATTTCATTGTCAAGATTTATATCATTTATATGACAGGGTATAACTCTTCTATACTTCTGTGTGCTTCTACAGGAGATTCTAGAAATTGAGTACTAATAACTAGCCTTTGTAATTGATTATTAGTCACTGTAGAACCAAGTAGTGTGGAGCTGTAGAGGAAATTCTGCTACTAAGCCTGTGCTCCTTAAAGGAGAAATATAACAAACTCCTGCTTGGGTGAGGAGAGCTCATGGATGTTATTTTTAAAATTTGCTATTATAATGTGTTTTTATCTTGTAGCCATTTAGTTTTTCTTGAAGATAGACTTTCTGGAGCTCTCAACTTTTGTAACTTGGGCAGCTTGCTTTCTAGATGTGCTAATATACATCTGGTTGAACGTTTGTTTCTTCCTTCTAGACCACACCATTGATTTGAGTCCGTTTCCTCCCCGTCACTGTTGGTTCCCTGTACATTTTCCTTTATTTCACTTAGCATAGCCTTCATTTTTCATCTAATTTGTGACCATATTCAACCAATTCTGTGAGCATCCTCATTACCAGTGTTTTGAACTGTGCATCTGATAGGTTGGCTATCTCTTCATTGCTTAGTTGTATTTGTTCTGGAGCTTTGATCTGTTCTTCCGTTTGGGCCATTTTTTCTTTTTGTCTTGTTGCGCCTGTTACATAATGAGGGGCGGAACCTTAGGTGTTCTCCAGGACAGGGCAACCCAGTTGCTGGGTTGTGACTCTGTATGTGGGGGAGGGATCTGAGAGGGAACAATGGCGCTTGCTCCACTCTCTGCTGGATTTCAGTCACTTTCCCCTCTTCCCACAATCAAATTGGGCCCTTCTGGTGCTGATTCCTGTGTGGGTGGGTTTGTGTAGGTTCTAGGACCCTGTGGGTCTCTCCAACGAACTCTCCTGTGAGGCTTGGGGTCTTTCCCAGCTCCTCAACCCCACAGGTGTTTTCAGTCAGAGGTTTGAGGCTTTATTTCCCTGCACAGGGACCCCAGGTTGGGAGGTCTGTCTCGCTCCCCAGTTGTTCCTCCCAGTTTATTTGCGTGCAAATGTCGGATTGCCCGCTCCACCAGCTGCTGCCTTGCTGGATCTGCCAGCCACTGCCTTGTGTAGAGTCCTCTCTGCCTGGCTGCCCGTCTCCACTCCTCCTACTGGTCTGGATGAACTGGTCTAGTATTCTTTAACTCCTTGGTTGTCAGACTTGTATACAGTTTGATTTTTCTGTCAGTTCTGATTATTTTTTGATTTTAAATTGTTGTTGTCCTTCCTTTGGTCGTGCTAGGAGGCACAGTGTGTCTACCTATGCCTTCATGTTGGCCAGAAGGCTTCCTCATCTGTTTGTTGTTTTTTTTTATTCCATTTTTATTTTACTGGAATATAATCATGAGTATTGTTTTAGGAAGGGTATGCTGGTGATAAACTTTGTAATTTTTGAATGTTTGAAAATGGCTTGCCTTGTGTTTCTGATTGAAAGTTTAGGTATAGAATTTTAACTTGATCATATAATTTTTCCCTCTGAACTTTGGAAGCTCTGCTTCTGCAGTTGAAAGCACCCAGTGTTGCTAATAGAGGTCCATTGCAAATCTGGTGGTTATCCTTTCGTAGTAACCTCTTTTATAGTCTTTATGGTGATCACTCTTTACTTATGGTCTGTTAAATGTGTTTAGTTGTAGGCTTTTTCATTCCTTATGGATTCTTTTTCAGGACTAAGACTCTTCAGGTCTAGGAAATTATCTTCTGTGATAATTTCTTCCCTCCTTTTCTGTTTTCTCGCAAACTCTTGACAGGTAAATGTTGGACTTCTCAAATTGAAGCTTTGTTTGTTACACTCTGGAAGAGTTCCTTGACTTTGTCTTTGAACTTTTCTATGGAGCTTATTTCATTAATATAGAGCTTATTACTGCTTAGTAAGTAGTAAATTACTTACTTAAAAAACTTTAGTAAGTTTTTAAGTAATTAAGTTTCTAATTTATAAGAGCTTTATCCTTTCTCTGTTCCTGCTCCCACCCCACATTCCTTCCTTCCTTTCTGAGCATCATGCATGTTGCAGTTTGTTCATTCCCTTCTGCTAGCAAAATAGTGCAGTTGCAGCTACTCCATGTCCTTTCTTGTCTACTCCTTTAATTTTAGACATTTTGGTGAATATTTAGTAGTTTTAATTTGTATTCCCATATTCCCCTAATAAGCAATGATATTAAACCCCCTTTAATATACTTATCGACCATTTGGATAGCTTTTGTGATGTGACTTGCCAAGTTTTTTGCCCATTTTTATATTGGGCCATCTGTCTTTTTCGTACGTATTTGTATGAGTTCATAATATATCCTGGATACCAATTCTTACAGGTTATATTTTGCAAGTAACTTCTCATTTCCCCAACCCTGTAAGCCTATTCAGAGTTCTGCTTGACTTCTCAACCTAGCTATTGCCCTTTTCCCATTGGCAAATATCTCCAGGAGAAAAGAGGCATCCAATATTCTAGGCTTCCCTTCTTTCTACAGTTCTTGGCCTCTCAGGTCCTTGCTGCCTTTGTAGTACTTCGTGCCTTCAAAGAGATGTGTTTTATATTCAGTTTTTAGTTTTTCACAGGGAGAATTGGTTTGAAACAGTCTAGTCAGTCATTAGGAGATAGGGAAGTAGGCCGAGTCTTCCTGTATTGTAGTTCTTCAAGGAGCTTCTTGTCTATTAGTTTCTCCATATAATTTTAAAGTTATCTTTTGAAGTTATGGAGATACACACACAGCCTATTGGGATTTTGAAGGGAAATGCATTGGAGAAAATTAACTTGTTACTTTTTAAAATTTATTTAGGTCTCTTAACAATGTCTCTCAATAAAGTTTTATAATTTTCTTCAACTAATCTATTGCAGATATTTCGTTAGATTTATTTGTAGGTACCTTATGTTTGTATCAGATCATGAATGGTGTTTCTAGATAATTATTTTCTGTTTTGTTCGTCTATAGAAGTACAATTTGACTTTGTATAACAGTCTTGCTATACTCCTAATTATAAATTTACTGTAGAATTCTTTTGGATTTTCTGTGTTGACAGACCTATCTGTGAATAATGACCTCTTTGTTTCCTCCTTTCTGATTCTTATGCTTTTTCTTTCTTTCTTTTTTTTCCTTGTCTTAATGTGCTGGCTAGGATCTCCAGTACAATGTTGAATAGAAGCGGTGATGGGGCGTCCTGATCTTGTTCCTGATTTTAAAGGAAATGCTTTCAAAGTTTCACAGTTAAGTATGATGCTTGCTGTAGGTTTATTGTAGATAATCTTTTCAGGTTAAGGACATTCCTTTCTATTACTTGTTTGCTAATTAAAAAAAAAATGGATTTTGAATTTTATCAGAAACCTTTTGTGCATCTTTTGAGAGGATCATGTTTTTACTCTGTAACCTATTAATGTTTTTCTTCTGTTAACTGTAATCTTCTGTAATCTGTTAATATGGTGAAATACATCGATTGATTGATTTTCTAATATTTAAATCAGCCTTATGTTTCAAGTATTAAGTCAACCCTGATCTCTTTTTATTAGACTCAGTTTGAAGATAATTCAGGATTTCTGCGTCTAATAATGTATAATAATTGACTTACAATTTAAAATACATATACTTTTCCTCTTCTACAGGAGTTGATGTAAGATTAGAATGATCTGTTTCTTAAGTGTTTGGTGTAACTCCCTTGTAAAATTTTTACTTGTGTTTTCTTTGTGGGATACTTCTTAACCATTGTTTCAATTGCTTTGGTTGTAGGATTGTTCATATTTTCAATTTTCAAAGTGGTTTTAGTGGTTATATTTTTATAGAAAGTTGTCCATTTCATCTGTGTTCTTGAATTTATGGCATTAATTTGTTAATCTCCAGTTTTGTAGTAACTGTAGTTAATGTCCTTTTATCTTTTTAAAACCTTCTTTTCCTTGATCAGTGTTGAAAGCTAAAAAGCTTTCCAGTGTTTAAAGACTTCAAAGAATCGTGTTTTTATCTTACATGCTCTTAAATGTATCCTTCCCCATTTTATTAATTTCTGCTCATGTTTTTCCTTATACTTCCTTTGGGCTTATTTCTATTCTTTTTCTGATTTCTTAAGTTGGACACCTTGCTTATTTTCCAAAGTTTAATGTAGGCATTTAAGATCGGGAGTTTCAATGCATTGCTTCTCCTGCATCACACAAGTTTTGATGTGCATTATTTTCACTTCGTGAGTACTTTTCTCTTTTCTTCTGTGAATTCTTTATCATTTATTTAAAAGTTTTATGTTCAAACATAGAGGAGTTTCTTTAGTTTTTTATGTGTAATTGTGTTGTGGTGAGGCAGCATGATCTGTATACCAGTCCTTTGGAACGTATTGAAACTGTGTTGTCAGTTTTATGACTTTTGTTTGTATTTGAAGAGAATGTGTACTTTCCAAGTGTCTATGTGAAAATTTATATATATCCAGTGGTTATATATCTAGTTATTAAATCTTTTGTCAAGTCATATATATTTTTATGTTTTTGAGAGCAGAATATTCATCTTTTTTTTTTTTTTAGATTTTATTTATTTATTTTTAGGGAGAGGAGAAAGTGTGAAAGAGAGGGAGAGAAACGTGATGTGTGAGAGAAACAGCAGTCAGTTGCCTCTCTCATGCCCCCAGCTGAGGACTTGGCCCACAACCCAGGCATATGCCCTGACTGGGAATTGAACCAGCTATCTTTCAGGCCACAGGCCAGTGCTCAATACACACCAGCCAGGGCCGAGAGCAGAGTATGTTATCTTTTACTAGAGTGTTTTTTTTTTTTGTGTGTGTGTAGTTCTGTCCATTTTTTTTCTTCTTTTTATTGTTTTAGAAAGTGAAGTTTTTATTCACTCTCCAAGAAAGGAGAGGTAGGCATGGTGTAGAGAGATAAACCAGCCCAATTTTTAAAGTATACTTTAAATTGTTACTAGCAAATGAACATTTAACTTTATTTTATTTTCCTGTTGAATTGAGAAACTTTTACTGTGTATAGTGACTCTTTATATCTAGGCATGCTTTTTGCATTATATACCACTGTTTGATATTACTGTACCTGTACTGGTTTTTGGGGGGTCAGCTAATTTTGGCTGATTTTTAAAATTTTCCCTTCCCCTATATATTTTTTTAGTTTTATCTCTTATGAATATCATGTTATTAAATTTAAGAAAATTAATCTGCCTAATAGTCTTTGTAATTTTAAGTCAAACTTCTTATTAAACTGTCAATTTGTTCACAGTTGGAAGAGATAATGCAGACATCCTATGTACTCTTTACTTAGTTTCCCCAGTGGTAACATCTTGCAAAACAGTACAGTATCATAACCAGGATGTTGATATTGACACAGTCAAGATACAGAACATTTCATCAACACAAGGACCCCTCATATACCATATTTTTCAGACTATAAGATGCACCCCCCCCCTCAATTTGGGAGTAAAATGGGGGTACGTCTTATAGTCCAACTGTAGCTTACCTGGCTTGCTGTGGGGCGGGGGGTGGTAGCCTGTGTTATTTATGTTATTAAATATTTTACCACAGTTTTTTGCTTCAGACTTTTTTTTCCTGTTCTAAAACCTAAGTGTGTCTTATGGTCTGGTGCATCCTATAGTTTGAAAAATACAGTAGTGCTTTTGATAGCCACATCCACTTCCTTCTCTCCCCTCAATCTTGGGGACCCACTCATCTTTTTTTCATTTCTGTGATTTTGTCTTTTCAAGAATGTTATATAAATGGAATGATGTAGTATGGCACCTTTTCAGTTAGTTTTTTTTTCCACTCATAATTTTCTGGAAATTTATTCATGTTATTACCTGTATTAGTAGTTCAACTGCTCAGTTTATTGCTGAATAAATTTCATACTATGGATTTGTTTAACCATTACCTGTTAAAGGCATCTAGGTTGTTCACAGTTTTTGGCTATTACAAATACAAGTGCTATAAAGATGTGTGCATAGGTTTTTTTGTGAACATAAGTTTTAATTTCTCTGGGATAAATGACCAGGAGTGTAATTACTGGATTGTGTGGTTATTGTATACATAGTTTTTCAAGAACTTGCCCAACTTTTCCAGAGTGGCAGTACCATTTTAAGTTCCTACCAGCAGTGTATGGAGTGATCAGTTTCTCTGCATCCTTGTCAGCATTTGGTGTTATCATTGTTTTTTATTTTAGCCGTTCTGTCATGTATCTATGAGGTTTTATTTTGCACTTCCCTAATGGATATGATACTGAAGATATTTTGATGTGCTTATTTTTCATCTCTATAGCCCACTGATGAAATGTCTCTTCATGTCTTTCGTCCTTTTTCTAATTGGATTTTTTTTTTCTGTTGAGTTTTGAGAGTTCTAGGTATATTGTCTATACTAGTCCTTTGTTGGATATGTGGTTTGTAATTTCTCCAACCTTGTTACTTGTTCTTTAATCTTTTTAACAGGGTATTGCAGAGCAGAAGTTTTTAATTTTGGTGAAGTCCAATGTAACATTTTCCTTTTTTGGATTTGGTATTGGAGCATCAAGCCTGAGAATCTTTGCCTGAAGATTTTATTCTATGTGTTTTTTTCCTAAAAGTTGTTTTGATAACTTTTTTCTAACATTTAAGTCTGTGATCCACTTAGAGTTCATTTTTGTATAAAATGTGAGGCTGAGGTACAGGTTCTTTTTTTTCCTTGTCTGTGGATGTGCAGTTACTCCAGCACCATTTGTTGAAAGTTTATTTTTCTTCCATTGAGTTACTTTGGTACATTTGTCGAACTATTTGGGCATGTTGATGTAGATCTATTTTTGGCTTCTTAATTCTGTTCCATTGACCTGTGTGCCTTTGCTGATACCACAAAACCTTTTTTTAAAAAATTTAATTTTATTGGGGTGACACTGGTTAATAAAATTATATAGGTTTCAGGTATACAATTTTGTAATATGTCATCTGTGTATTGTATTGTGTGTTCACCACCCTAAGTCAAGTCTCCTTCCATCACCATTTATCCGCATGCGCCTCCCCCCAACAAAGTCTTGATTACTGAGCTAAGGTGTGAAATGAGGTAGACTGATCCTCTATTCATTTTCAGAATTGTTTTAGCTCTTGTTTCCATATAAATTTTAGAATAAGCTCATCTATACCCATAAAAAGTCTTGATGGGGTTTGGGTAGGAATTGTGTTAAATCTGTTTATGTGTTCAGAGAAGATTGATGTTATTATCTTGCTGAGTATTCTAATCTATGAACAATCTGTTTAGGACTTCTTTCATTAGTGTTTTGTAGTTTTAAGAATACAAGTCCTGTACATGTTTTCTTAAGTTTTAAAACATACGTATTTTCATTTTCTTTGGAGTGAATATAAATGGTATTGCGTTTTTAACTTGTTTCTTCATATTCTTTTAGTGTATAGAGATGTGATTGGTATTTGCATGTTGTTCTTATATCCTGAGACCTTGCTGAACTCAGTTACTAGTTTTAGTTGTTTTGTAGATTCCTTGGGATCTGCAAATACAGGCACCTTTATTTTTTCTTTCCAGCCATATGTATGCCTTCTATTTCCTTTTCTTGCCTTTTTCCACCAGCATAGAACTTCCAGCACTGTGCTAATGGAGAGTGCGAGTGTGGACATCTTTGTCTCATTCTCAGTCTTACAGGGAAGCATTCAGTGTTTTCACCATTAATTGTCTTAGCTATGGGTTTGGGGTTTTTTTTTTTTTTTTCCTTTTTTACGTGGTTTCTATCAAGTTCTCTATTCCTACTTTTCAGAGAATTTTTATCTTAGTGGGTGTTGACATTGTCAAATTCTTTTTCTGCATTGATATGGTCATGTTATTTTCTTTTTCGCTAATAATAAGGTGTACTACGTTGATTTCAAACATTGTACCAGCTGTGCTTTCTCACATACTCTTGAAGTTTTCATGCGTTTTCTCTTGAAGTTTTAATACATGTATGTAAGTCTAAAATTACTGTCTTTTCCTTTCCCTTCTGTAACATACTTTAAACTGCTCACCACTCCGTGAACTTATATGCATGCCATTGTTGCCTAGCATTTTCGTTCTATGTTTTCCTAGTCTCACAAATTTGATGCTACTGTTTTATTTCTTTGTTTTTTAAAATATTTTATTTATTTATTTTTAGCAAAAGGGAGGGAGAAGGAGAGGAAGGGAAACATCAATGTGTGGTTGCCACATCATGGACCTGGCACACAACTCAGGCGTGTGCCCTGACTGGTAATCAAATTGGCCACCCTTTGGTGGCAACCCTTTGGTTCCAGACCAACACTCAAGCCAGGGCTGATACTATTGTTTTATACAGTAAATGTTTCTTTAGGCTAATTACCTCCTTCCCTCACTCAGATTTGTCATTTTATTTGCCCATCATTCTTCCTCCAGGACTCTCTCTGTTCAGCAGTCATGGGCTTTTTACTTTACCTTAATGTGTTTGCCTCTCACACGCTCTATACAAGGGACCTGGCCTGCAACCCAGGCATGTGCCCTGACTGGGAATCGAACCAGCGAGCCTTTGGTTCAAGGCCCAACCTGTGCACTGAGCTACATCAGCCAGGGCTCTCCTCAGGACTTTGGTACTTGCTCTGTCCTATGCCTTGGAATGCTTTTCCTCCAATATCCACTGGGTGCTTTCCTACTCATACTTCAGTTACTTAGTTTCCTTCTCATCAAGACCTTTTTCCTCTTTTAAATTGCAAATCCTCTCTCCCTGTTTTCATTTCCTCCTCTGTTTTTGTCCATTCTGCTCATCACACATGCCATATTATATGTTTTATTTAGTAACATGTGTTCCTTAATGCTTATTTCTAGTCTTCCTGATATCTGACAGGTGTGAGGTGTATCTTTTTTTTGTCATTGGGTTCTTTATCTATTTTGGATATTAACCCCTTATCAGATATATGCTTTGCAAATATTTTCTCTCATTCAGTAGGTTGCCTTTGATATTGTTGATAGTTTCCTTTGCTCTGCAAAAGTTTTATAGTATAGTCTCACTTGGATTTATTTGGCTTTTGTTGTCAGATTCAAAAAATCATCTCCAAGACCTATATTATGGAGCTTATCACTGCCTGTGTTTTCACCTAAGAGTTTTATGGTTTCAGGTCTGTACAGACTTACATTCAAGTCTGTAATCCACGTTGAGTTAATTTTTGTGTATGGTGTTAGATGGTGTTTCAGTTTCATTATTTTGAGTTTGGCTCTCCAGTTTTCCCAGCACTATTTATTGAAGAGACTGTCCTTTCCCCATTGTGTATTCTTGCTTCTTTGTTGTAAACTAATTGACCATATATGTGTGGGTTTATTTTTGGACTATAGTCTCTTTCACTTATCTGTTTTTATGTCAATATATTACTGTTTTGCTTACTATATAAATTTGTAAAATAGTTTGAAATCAGGGAGTGTGATGCCTCCAGTTTTGTTCTTTGTTCTCAAGACTGCTTTGGCTATTTGGGGTCACCACAGATGATTTAAGGGAAATCCTATATATTGTATAATTTTATCCATAAATATTTCAGTATGTGACTACAAAAATAGAGATAATCCTAATCAAGTTATTTATTAAATTTGTTAGACTAGTTTTACTTTCCTAAAATAATCCATACTTGGGTACATTGAGGGCTTTTGTGTCAACAGGAAATGTTGATGTGTTGCCAAAAAAAAACCCCAAACTCCTTATGGTTCCTATTAGGAAATGAGAAAGACCAGACCCCCTGTTTCGTCAGGATTTGCTTCAAGTTTTGGCTGGATGAGTGAACTCCCTGCTGAAGTCTGAGAAACCTAAACTTGCTTATTTAAAAAATTGTTTTGTGTTCAACAGACTTTTCCATGTTTATCTTCTAACATGTATTGGATTTTCTGGCTTTTATTCTGTTGAACAATTTAAGTAACAGAATTCCATCTTTTCCTTCAAGGCTTAGTAGAATTTGTTGAAGCTGTCTTGTCTGGGAAGATGCTTTTGCAAGTGAGGGAGCAAAGATAATATACCTCTCAAATCAGATTGAGCAATTTATATTTTTCTGGGAAATAACTTATCTCTAAGTTATTATAGTTGCATGTGCTATTTTCTGTTTAAGGAAATTTGCTTAGTATTTGTGGTCTTTATATTCCTTTTCTTATTCTCAAGACTTTTCCCCCCTTTGGGGGGCCAGACTTTACAGACTTTTCTGTTTTCTGCTTTCTGATTCATGTTTTATTCTTAATTCTTCACTCTTTCTGTGGGTGTGTGTTTATTTTGTTGTTATAGGCAGTCTTCTGTATCTGCAGGTTCCACATCTGTGAATAGGGAAGGCTGACTTAAGGGACTTGAGCCATCTGTAGATTTTGGTATACGTGGGGGGTGGAGGCATCAAGAAACCAGTCCTCTGCAGATAATAAGGGACTACCTGAGGTTTTTTGCTTTTTGAACTCGCTAAATTTATTTTAACTCTTGTATAATAATAGAAGCATTTAGGAAGATGCTCTCCCAAGCTTTGGCTTATTTTATAGATTTTTGAAATGTATTCTCTTGTTTCTCTTAATATTTGACTTTCAATTTTGATTTCTTTAGCTGAGAAGTAATGTTAGTCATTGTCTTGTAAGAAAGAGAGCCACGTAAGGTCTCAAGTAAAAGGTGATTCAATTACAGGGAATATGTGATTTTACCGGAATGCAGGGCCAGAAACTGGGGACTGCTCTGACCTCTGGAAATGGGTAGTGGTTAGGTATTGGACAGTGTTTCCAAATTTCGCATAGTTTCTCTTACGGTATCAGCTTGGTCATTTCTTTTTATTACATACCTGGTGGTTTTTCTTTATCCATCCCTGCTTATAAGTGAAAATGTAGAAAGTTTTAATGTTGCAGTTGGGATAGGCAATAATAATGTGATTTAGCAGTTCCCTCAGTATTTACTCTCCCTATTCCATATCATACATGACAGTAGGTGGAGGATCTACAAAGTTTGTGTTGGTCTATACTGTGACTTCCAACCTACAGAGCTTCCTCAAATTCTGGGCTATTTTTAACCATTTCCATCTCATGTTTAAGAGTTGAAGAGCAGTCTCTGGAAAATATTTTTACTCATGATGATCACTTGTAACTGTCATGTTTACTTGTTTGATGAGTTGTTTTCTAAATGTAGCACCTTCAACTTTCCCTCATGCCTATACATAATATTCTAATTATATAATGCCTCAAGTTTCAAATTTTTTATGATTTTGTGTTAAGTTTGATAAGTAAAGTTGATTTAAAGTCCTAGTCTTAATTTACATTGGCTTTTCTTTAGAAATCCAGATTATGTATATTTTTTAAATATCAGATACCAACATATTTTTCTGTAGTTCATAGAATTTCCTTAAAGTCAGTTGGCAAGCACTTATTGAGGTATTTCCCTGTGTAGAGCATATAGCAATCGTAACTGAAGATTAGAGGCAGACTTTGGGAGGCAGCAGGATGGATTGGATAAAATCCACTTAAAAAAATTGGAGAACAAGAGCTGAAATTAATTCTTGCTGGTATTCCTAGCAGGCTCACTGCACACACCTGGTGACGGCTGAGTCAAAAATTAAAATAAGCATGACTTTAGGAAGAAATAGGTTCTAGTGAGGTTTGCTGAGAAATACATTCATAGATTTTGAATTAGTAAGCTCTGCAGGGACTATCTTGATAGTAAATTCTAAGTAAAGGACAACTTTTGTTTTTGTTTGTTCTTAAATAGAAGTTGATGGCCAGAGGGATGAAGTGACTTTCCCAAGTTGCCTTGAGTCTTGACGCCAGGACTCGATATGCATACAACCGCTGATGGCTGCTGTAAAGTTTTCCATGGGGCCCCGCTGAGTCTCAAAACTCCCACTCTGAGGGGGCTGGCAGCGCTTTCTCTTTTGGAGCATTTTGCACACTGTCTCATCTACTTTTGTTTCCTTTGCCCCTCCCCAAACTTGGGAATTTCTTTTTTGAACAGAATCTTTGGATTCCATATTTATAGTTCTAAGCTTTTATATCTTTCTTCCCTTTTGTTTGTGTACTTACAATAGCTAATAGCGCTATTTGCATTAACATTGTTTGCTGGATAATTTTATCATTGGAAATAAGTGAAAAGAGACCTCCCAGAAATTCCCTTTTGCAAGCCAAGCTTAAAGTGACTTTGTGTTGCTTCTGTCATTTCTGTAAGACAGGTTTTCTTAAAATGAAGAATATCTGAAAATAATTGGAATAAGGGAAGCAAAGTAGTGAATTCCAAGTTAGTTTGATTTCTTGAGAAGGAATCACAGATACCTTGTTTCTGTATAACTGCCTTTGTTGGTGGTAGTGCTTTCCATAATTTAATGTTGCTTATATGCACTGTAATATGAGCAAATTTCAGTTGAAAAAATTTATTAGGATTGAGGACTTTGGGGAAGATGCATTGCATTTCTTGCTTGGGAAGACACTTCTGAAAATCTAGCATAGTCCTTGTTATGTAACCGTGAGTAAACTGTTAGAGGTGTGTCATGAGATAGGCCAAGAATTTTCTTGTTTTCCATTTTTTTCTTTTAATCTTGTCCATAACATAGGGGTAAGATAAAATCATCTTTAACACATGGAGGAAATAAAATGAGTTAAAGTGTAATGACCATGGCATTACGATATATGTTGCTAGTGAGAGTGATTTAGAGCTGCACTGTCCAGTATGGTAGCTACTAGCCAAGTGTGGCTCTTAAGCACTTAAAATGTTATTAGTCCAAAATGAGATGTGCTCTGAGTGTAAAATACACACCAGATATTGCAAAGTTAGTATGGAAAAAATCTCCATATACTTAGATAAAAAATCAGATACTTATTTAAAATCTGATTTTTTTAAATCATAAATATTGATTACATGTTTAAGTAATACTTCTGATATACTTACTGTATTGGGCTAAATAAAGCGTGTTATCAAAATTAAATTGTTTTATTTTAATGTGACTACTAGAAGATTTAGAATTATGTATGTGGTTCCTACTTCGGTTAGACTGTGCTGATCAAGTGTATAAAAAAGGGTTGCTAGGATTACAACTTAATAATTCTTTTACCTGTGCAATATGAAATATAGAGACATATGAAGTAGAATTACAAGTTTGCTACAGCTTTTATATGTAGCTATATTTGATATATTTAAATTTGTTTGCAGTTCAGAAAACTAGCAGCTATTCCTGACAACTATTTAAAAGTCAAGAGGAGTTTTAAACAGTCACTTCTGGGCTATCAGTGAGACTTAAAAGTACAAACAGGAATTAGGTGTTACAAATCAGTGCCAGCACTAGGTATTGTGCCTGTGCATACCTGCCAGGCTGAGAAGGAGTCCCCGGTAGCTGTGGAGTGTGCTGCACTGAGAAGAGGTGGGGGGCAGTTTTCCTTAGGGTCAGTTTCTAAAAGGGCATTTGGTCAGCTCTTCTTTCTGGCTAGATGGTGCACGTATGTACAAGCAAATCTGACCCACACATGGGTTACTTCTGTGTTCAGGATTGAAAATCACTAAGGTGGATTTATGAAGCAGTGAGTGGCTAAAAGTGTATACTAAGCTTTGTTGAATAAATAAATGGTAAGATCTGAAGCAGGAACTGCCTGTTACTTTCATTTTGCACTCAAGAACAAATCAATAGCGAGTGACTTGGAAGGAATTTTGTCCTTTGAGATTTGTGACAACTCGTTTCTTTGCTCTTCAAAGGTCTTTTCCTCATTGGAGACTTAACTGAGAACTTCAGTTGTTCTATAAGTTTGACTGCTAAATAAGGTGTATAGATTTTTAGCTTTAATTTTAACAAGTACTATTTTCTTACATTGTTCCTTCATATTTGAGTTGGTAAAAATTCATTGGATTTTGGATCACAAATTCCTCTTGATTTTTGTAGATTTAATGCTTAGCATCAGAAATTATGCATGTAGTGTAAAAATCTAATTGGTCATTTGATGATAATGTGCATTTGTAGGGCTTAATTTAACGGAACATTTTCATTGGTTATAAATTTCATAGTCATAAAGCATATGCAAGTTTTTGCTTGAGCATAAAAGAAACCAATAGACTACCAAAATTGAGTATATCAAACATTATTAATATCATAACTTGAATGTTATTTGGTGGAGAGGGGCTAGCAGCATAAACGGACAATTCTAACTATATGTGGGAATACTGGTTACTAGCTCATGCCAGTTGATCGAATGCTGAAAAAAAATTTTATAGTATATTTTAAATACGGTTTTTATATACTTGTGGGTGACTATTGGTTTACTTTTTTTTTTCTCCTTTTAGAATATGGTTTCTAGTTTTAGGGTTTCTGAACTACAAGTGTTACTAGGCTTTGCTGGACGGAATAAAAGTGGACGTAAGCATGACCTCCTGATGAGGGCGTTGCATTTACTGAAGAGCGGCTGCAGCCCTGCGGTTCAGATTAAAATTCGAGAATTGTATAGACGCCGATACCCACGGACTCTTGAAGGACTTACTGATTTATCCACAATCAAATCATCGGTTTTCAGTTTGGATGGTAGCTCATCACCTGTAGAACCTGACTTGCCTGTGGCTGGAATCCACACGTTGCCTTCCACTTCAGTTACACCTCATTCACCGTCCTCCCCTGTAGGTTCTGTGTTGCTTCAAGATACTAAACCCACGTTTGAGATGCAGCAGCCATCTCCCCCAATTCCTCCTGTCCATCCTGATGTACAGTTAAAAAACTTGCCCTTTTATGATGTTCTTGATGTTCTCATCAAGCCCACGAGTTTAGGTAAGTGTTAGACAAATCCATTTCTTCCGGACAACGAATAAAGCAAGAAGCCTTCAACTATTAATGATTTGCTGCTCAGAAAATTTAATAAATTTTATCATATTACTTAAAGTTGATACATGTGTCTTTAACACCATTTTACCTAGGTTGATGACTTCTGTGTGTAATTGCATAATTTCTTACTGCCTACTGAAATTATATACAGAGGTATTTGGATTTATTGATGAAATAAATTGTTTGAAAAGTGGTATTTCATAGTCAATCTGGGAGATTATTTTCTTTTCCATCCTTTGTGTAGCATTATACTGTAGTACATCTTGGTTGCGCCAGAAGGCAATTTCAAGGGGCAGAGCTGGTTAATGGAGGTCACCATGGCCTGATTGGTTGGCAGGCCAAGGAGGCTATGCCTTTTCCAGGCCCTTTCTCTTTGCTTTGTTTTTATTTAATGATACTGAGCTAGGCAGGGAGAGCAATGCATTTTATCTCTTCATTACATTCATTCTGAAATAAGAATTTTGAGTTCATTCACATTTTATTATTTGTGTAAAGTCCTATGAGTGGAATTGTTGCATCAAAGAGTAAAAACACTTTACTCTTGATAACATATCATTTGCTAAATTAGTTTCCAGAAGAGCTGTGCTAGTTTAAATTATACAAAGTGAAAGAATGTTTCTCAGTGCACTTTATGTCCTTCCTCTATTAAGTGTTATTAAAAACAAATCTTTGTGATTTTGATGGATAAAGAAGACTCATGTTTCTTTTAGATTTTTTATTTCTAAAATTAGAAAAAAAATAAAAAATAAAATTAGTAGGAGCAAACACTTTAAATGTTTATTACTCAGTTGCCTTTTAAAAAAGATTTTATTTTCACCTTTAACCCTTTTTTATACAGCTTCATTTATTTAGTTAAAATGTTTTTATAATTAATTTTATTTTTCCCTTTGTCATGGTTTTTGGTTTTTACCAGTGCACGTTTCTTTCTTGGCAATTAATTGCGAATTTCTTTCTTTTTCTTTTTCTTTTTCTTTTTAAGATTTTCTTTATGTTTAGAGTGAGGGGCAGGGATGGAGAAAGAGAGGGAGAGACAAATTGATATGTGAGAGACATCAGTTGGTTGCTTCTTGCACGCCCACGTCTAGGGACCTGGCACACAACCAAGGCATGTGCCCTGACAGGGAGGGAATTGAACCAGTGACCTTTCAGTTTCCAGCTGGCACTCAATCCTCTGAGCCACACCAGCCAGGTTGCAAATTTATTTTGTGTGTATTTTGAGAAAGATTCAGACTAGTGATATGCTTGGCTGATCCTCCCTCATGGGATTCCTTTGGAGTACGGTCAAGGTGAAGATGAGGAAGGAAGATGGGGTCGCGCCCTCATCTTCTCAAGGAGGGCCTGTGGGATTGTGGTTACAATGGAAGGTGTTTCAGAAAGAGGGTTGAATGCCTGGAGAAATGACTGGAGACAGAAGATGCAGCAGTGCATCTTCTCTGCTTATTAGCATCTGTGGTATACCAAGTGGTAAACTTGGGGAAGCTTCTTGCTTTGTTTAGAATAGAAATATTTTTGCTTTTCTGTATTGATTCTTCATAGAGTTTCTCTTTCATTAACTTCAGTAAAATTAAAGAAAAGTAGTAGGCTTTTTATAAGGGTTTTTTTTTTTTTTTTTTTAAGAAATTTTTTAACATTTTATTTATCTTTAGAGGGGAAGGGAAGGGGAGAGAGAGAGGGAGAGAAATATCAATGTATGGTTGCCTCTCGCGTGTCCCTTGCCAGGAACTGGCTTGCAACCCAGGCACGTGCCCTGACTGGGAATCGAACCACGATCCTTTGGTTCACAGGCCCGCGCTCAATCTACTGAGCGACACCAGCCAGGGTGCTTTTTATAAGTTTTTAAAATAAAACTTTTGTATCTCATTTGGCTTACATAAAATAATGCCAGATATATATAACCTCAGGCCTTACAATTATCCCTGAGCTATAAAAACTATTTTTTAGGAGTCCTGCCTTATCATTGTTTTTATAAACATTACAAACCGATTTGTTTAAAACAAGGCTTAAACATTTCATTTTCTGTCTTCTACACTGAGAAAAAATAATTTTCTTAATATATCTGGTCTTCTTATGTCTGATTGATAAAACAGTGATTTAAGAAATGCTCTTTTAGATTTTGAAGTAGAAAGTAAAAAGATCAGCATAGGTACCATATAGTCTGCCAAATAAAAGTGAAATAATTTAATACTTTCCAGTAAAGACCTTTAGATGAAATTTTTTGGGTGTCACATGGCTAAGGCAATATACTATGACATGGTTTTATGATGTTGAAAATACTTATAAAAAAAAATTCTGGGAGCTCTGACTGGTGTGTCTCAGTTGGTTTGGGTGTCGTCCTGCAGAGTGAAAGGTTGTGGGTTCGATTCCTGGTCAGGGCACATGCCTGCAGGTTTGGTCCTCTGTAGACATGCATACAAGAGGCCACTAAATTGACGTTTCTCTTACACAATTGATGTTTCTCTCCCTCTTTTTCTCCCTCCTTTCCCCTCTCTAAAAATAAATAAATAAAATAATATGTCTTTTTAACTCTGAGAAAATTTACTTATTTGGACACTGCTCTGAAGAAACCTGTTTACGTTTGGGAGCTGAGAAATAACAATCTTCAGGAGTCAAAAGATATCAAATCCAAATTTCAAAGGATGTATTTTTGACAATTGCAAGCCAGTTATTTATTTTATATGCAGTTTGATTAGATGGTTTCTAAGCCATCAACATACTATTGAGTAGGAATTGACAAAATGGGAAAGACTGAGAGCCATGGTAGAAAAAACAAAGAGGTAAAAAATGTCATTCCTGAATATCTTTAGGATATTGAAGCCAAAAGCCCTGTAGTATTGACAGAATTGTTAAAGCACACATATATTGATGCTAACTATTCCCCTGGATCCCCCCAGAAGATCAAAAAACCCAACCATGGTGAATATATTCAGTTTAAGAAAATACATTATTATATTTTGCAGTTTGAAATTATTTTTATTCAAAATGATTGAAATAAATATATTTTAGCATTTAAAGTGACAGACCAGCCCTGGCTGGTATTGCTCAGTGGATTGAGTGCCAACCTGTGAACCAAAGAGTCACCTGTTCAATTACAGTCAGGGCACATGCCTGGGTTGTGTGCCCCAGGCCAAGTCCCCATTTGGGAGTGTGTGAGAGGCAACCACACATTGATGTTTCTCTCCTGCTCTTTCTCCCTCCCTCTAAAATAAATAAATAAAATCTTTTAAAAAATTAAAATGTAAGACTGGCATCTAGAAAACCTGAGCATACATAACACTAAATGAGGTTCTCTATACCTATGATTATACTGTAACAAATGGAGAATCCCTAATCTAAAAACAAACTAACCCAAATCTCTTTTCTCTTAAATAGCTGTTCTGATGTGCTCTCACAGGCAGTCTTTCTCTTCTCAATTTTCTTTTTTCTAAAATATATTTTATTGATTATGCTATTACAGTTGTCCCATCCCCCCCTCCCTTATTCCCCTCTGCCCTGCACACTCCCTTTCACCCACATTCCCCCCTTTAGTTCATGTCCATGGGTCATACATATAAGTTATTTGGCTTCTACATTTCCTGTACTACTCATAACATCCCCCCCATCTACTTTCTACCTACCATTTATGCTACTTATTCTCTGTACCTTTTTCCCCTCTCTCTCCCACTCCCGTGTTGATAACCCTCCGTGTGATCTCCATTTCTGTGGTTCTGTTCCAGTTCTAGATGTTTGCTGAGTTTGGTTTTTTTGTTTGTTTTTTTAGGTTTGGTTGTTAATAGCTGTGAGTTTGTTGTCATTTTACTGTTCATATTTTTGTATCTTCTTTTTCTTAGATAAGTTCCTTTAACATTTCATGTAATAAGGGCTTGGTGATGATGAACTCCTTTAACTTGACCCTAACTAACTCACTGGGTCCTCCATCTGCTGCCTTGCTGCTAGTCTCCTCTGTGCCCGTCTCTGCCCCTCCTGCCCCTCCTACTGGTCTGGATGAATGTGTCTTCTTTAATTCTTTGGTTGTTGGACTTGCATACAGTTTGATTTTTTTTTTTTTTGTCAGTTCTGGTGGTTTTTTGTTTTTAAATTTGGTGTTGTCCTTTTGATTGTGCAAGGAGGCACAGTGTGTCTACCTACGCCTCCATCTTGGCCGGAAGAAAATCTCATAATGTTTTAAGTGAATTTACAATTTTGTGTTGGGCTGCATTCACAGCCATTCTAGGCTGCATGCGGTCTGCAGGCCATAGGTTGGACAAGCCTGCAGGGGGACTAAGTGTTTTTTTGCAAGAGTCCCAGGTGGTTGTTAAGCTCAGGCAGGTTGGGTAGATAATGTTATATCTTTATCCTTTTTTCCCTTGCCTTTCAGTTCCATTACTTTTGCATTAGAGTTACAAAGTTATGTTTTTAAGGAAATTATAAGAAGAAGAAAAAACTGTATTTTACCTTTATCCCTTACTTACCATTTGTGATGGTTTTCATTCCTGAAAACTTCATTTTGAATTTGGTATAATTTTTAAAATTCTGATAAATTTCCTTTTACGTTTCTTGCAGTGTGTGTCTGTTTTCAACAAATTGTCTTGACTTTTGTTTATATAAAAGTCCTTATTTTCACCGTTTTTGAAGGGTATTGAATTTTCAGTTGACAGTTTGTTACACATTGAAGATGATTTCTGGCCTACATTATTTCTGATGAGGTGTCAGCATTTATTTGTATTGTTCCCTTGTACAAATGGTTTGGTTTTTCTGAGTGCTTTCAGGATTTTGTAGTCATCATTGGTTTTCAGTAGTTTGGTTTTGATGTGACTAGTTTTCTTTGTATTAATTTTGCTTGGGGGTTGATCTGTAAGAGCTTTGCTCTCTCTCCCATCAATGTTATGGGATAGCCTTCCATTATTTCTCTAAGTTTTTAAAACTTTACTTACTTTAAAATTTTATGCCCCGTTTTCTCCTTCTGGGACTCCGTATGTACCTGTGTTAGACTATTTGCGGTTTCTGTCTGGAGAAAATGGGTGCTCCTACCATTAAGTAAGATTGAAAATATAGTATGTTTACATGTAATCTCCAAATATAGTTTATTAAATTTGACAATTAAGAAGTCATTCGTGATAGAAAGTAGAAAGTGGAATGTGCACAAGAAAGAATTGAGGAGTAAACAGGAATTGAAGTAGAGAGACACTATGCAGTTCTGTGTTTGTGTTTTATGCCCCATAGTTATGTTTACGACTTAGAATTTTGTTTCATTTTTGGGCCTTCATCATAAACAACCTCCTCCTCTTAGCTCTGTTTTTATATGTTCTAGGAAGATATAAGGCACTCTGTGACATGATTTCTAGGAGCATAATTGTACAATAAATTACCTGTGGTTGTTACAGGTGCTCATATCCTTGTATTTGTTATTTTAATATTATCTTTTCCCCCCTTTCCAGTTCAAAGCAGTATTCAACGATTTCAAGAGAAGTTTTTTATTTTTGCTCTGACTCCTCAACAAGTTAGAGAGATATGCATATCCAGGTAAGAGGAATGTTTGGAATATATTTCTCTGTGAGTGTTGGTGTATTAGTCTGCTACGGCTGCTGTAACAAAGTACCACAAACTGGGTGGCTTAAAGAGCAGCAGTTTATTTTCTCACACTTTTGGAGACTTGAAGACTAAGGTTAAGATTTTGGCAGATTTGTTTTGTCCTGAAGCCTCTCACTCTTGGTGGATCAGCCTGATACACCTAGGTTGCAGGTTTGATCCCCAATCAGGGCACATACAAGAATCAACCAATGAATAAGTGGAACAACAAATTGATGTTTCTCTTTCCCCTCCCTTCTTCTCTCTAAACTCAATTTTTTAAAAATTGTACAATGATTAGTCCAAAAAGTCCAGTATTCAAATAATATGGGGTTCAGAAAAAAAGAGAAAATTGAGAGGAGGAAATGACCAAAGAAGTAAAATGAATGTAGGCTCATGTAGTTCATATCCATCAGGAGCAAGGTATTGAGTGAGTTTTTGTAAATTGGAAGTACTTTCAATCTTGGGGATAATAATAAGCTAGCTAACAAACAAGTAAATAGAATAACTTAAATAGTATAATATATCTCCAAAACCATATCATTAACCTAAGTTTTGTTATTTGGGGATTGAGGCAGACTCCAGCCAAACAGAGTCTGTGTGTTGTGGATGACATAAACAACTTCACACGGACTACCGAGTCTTGTGGAGAAAAAGGGACGGCATGGCCCCTCTCTCAAGGGGAGAGCACCTCGACCCTTGACTGGGCAGGCTTTTCTTGCTTTCCAGTTGCATTACATCAAAGAAGGTTCTTGTTATTTCTAGATTTAGTTAAGTGATTACTTAGAGATAAAAAAAGAAGAAGAAAGTTGCAAGTGCAAGGGAATGATAAGAATGATTGGTTTTGTTACATTTCGTCCTTGGAATGTCTTAGCAGAGACTTTAAGGAGTTGCTTCAGAGATACACATTAAATATCTGCAGTCTTAACTCAGGGTGAGGGAGTTTTAGCAAAAGCAAGTCTCATAGCAGCCTAGGTACAATGCAGGCCTGATTCCCCATGGGAAAGCTGATCTGCACACCTGGCTCCTGTGTGCCACCTCGCATTTGTTCGGTTTTCCGGATTAATGCTGGGCTACATTTGCCACTGTCATGCTTATTGGTTCCCTATAGGGGATAATCCCTTGCTTGAAATCAGCATTTATTAAGTGTTTTATTAGGTACAAAGAACTATATAATGTGATAGGACAGCTTTCTACAAGTTGCTTACAGTCTTGTTAGTGAACCAGCTTATGTACATAAAATGATCATTGGCATTGCAAGGTGTCATATGAAAAGAGCCAATTCAGTAAGGACAAATGAGCTGATTTACGGAGGAGATTACTTTTAACTTTGGAGGTTTGGGAAAACTTTATTAGAATGTTGGGTAAGGAAGGAGATTATTTACAGTAAGAAGATTTAAAGACACAAATTTCAAGATACATTTTTAAACTTTTTTTTTTTTTTTTTTAGTTTGAACTTTATGGATATATTAACTAATCAAGAAATAAATGACTAAAATTTAAATAATTAATTTCAGGTTACACTTTTAATCATGTTCTGGAGATGGATGGTATTGATGGTCGCACCATAATGGGAATGTATTTAATGCTACAGAACCATACACTTAAAAATTATTAACATGATAAATTTTTTAATGTATATTTATTTAACCACAAATTTAATAAGATAAAAGTAAGATTATTTGCAGTTCTCTCTCCAAAGAAAACAAAATAAAACACACATACACATGTATATATAAATCCCAACCTTTTCGGAGTTCTAATCAAATGGTAAAACATCTTTCTAAGTGGAAGTAAAAGTTTGGTACCTATTACTGTGCTTTCAGTAATTACCAACATTTTGGTAGTCTCTATGTGACCTCCTCTCCACATTTTTTCTTGCAATATTTTGAAGCAAATCACAGACATCATATAATTTCACCCAGAAATACCTTAAAATGCATCTCTGATTAATTGTTAACATAGTCACACTAAAAATTAATAATTCCACTATAAAACAGTGTCTAGCCTATGTTAAAATTTTATGAGTTGCTTCAGTATTTAAACATGGCTGTGTATTACTTTGGACTTTCAAGATTTTCTTTACTTTAATGAAGGCTATGATGAAAAGTGAAAAAAAAGGAAACTGTACAGGGAACCAACAGTGATGGGAAGGAAACCATGACTCAGATCAACGGTGTGGACCAGAAGGAAGAAAGAAACATTCAGCCAGAACAGAATGAAGAAACAAGAATTCCAAAAAATGAGGAGAGGCTAAGGAACCTCCAGGACAACTTTAAATGTTCCAACATCCAAACCATAAGAGTGCCAGAAGAAGAAGAACAAGAGCAAGAAATTGAAAACTTCTTTGAAGAAATAATGAAGGAGAACTTCCCCAATCTGGTGAAGAAAATAGACTTTCAGGAAGTTTGGGAAGCTCAGAGAGTCCCAAAGAAGTTGGACCCAAGGAAACACACACCAAGGCACATCATAATTACGTTACCTAAGATTAAAGATAAGGAGAGAATCTTAAAAGCAGCAAGAGAAAAGTAGTTACCTACAAAGGAGTTCCTGTAAGACTATCAGCTGATTTCTCAAAATAAATCTTAACAGGCAAGAGGGGGCTAGAAAAAAGTATTTGAAGTCATGAAAGGCAAGGACCTACGTCCAAGATTACTTTATCCAGCAAAGCTATCATTTAGAGTGGCAGGGCAAATGAAGTGCTTCCCAGACAAGGTCAAGTTAAAGGAGTTCATCATCACTAAGCCCTTATTATATGAAATATTAAAGGGACTTAACTAAGAAAAAGAAGGTGATCCAAACTCTGAAGAGTAAAATGACAATAAACTCAGAACTATCAACAAGTGAACCTTAAAAAAAAACAAAACAACAAATTAAGCTACAACTAGAACAGAAACAGAATCAGAAATGGAGATTACGTGGAGGCTTAACATTGGGGGGAAAGGTACTGGGAATAAGTAGCATAAACGGTAGATGCAAAATAGACAGGGGGAAGTTAAGAATAGTATAAGAATTATAGAAGCCAAAGAACTTCTATGTACAACCCATGGACATGAACTGGGGGTGGTAGGGAATAAAAGGGGGGAAATGGAACAAGTGTAATAGCATAATCAATAAAATATATTTAAAAAACCAAAAATCAAAAAGTTAAAAGGTTCATAAACTTTAAAAAAAGGTTTTTTTACTTTGAAGTAATAACAGATTTACAGAGAAGTTGTAAAGACTGTAGACATATTCTTCACCCAGCTTCCTTAATATTAACATTTTATATAACCACACTGTAATTATCAAAACCAAGAAATCAACCTGGGTAAAATACCGTGAATAACAAACTTCATTCAGATTTTACCAGTTTTTCTGCCTTTGAATTTCTGTTGCTTGGATTCAGTTCGGCCCCTAAATCATATTTAATTGTGTTATTTTAGTTTCTTTCAGTCTGTGACAGTTTCTTAGTTTTTCTTTGTCTTCCATAACTGTTGATACGTTTGAAGAATACGAATCAGGTATTTGTAGATGTCCCTCAGTTTGGGTTGTCTTCTGTGTTGTCATGATTAGGTTGAGATTAGGCATTTTTGTAAGAATACCCCAAGTTACAATCCCTTCTCAGTGTGTCATTGGGCTACATAATATCAATACATCTTATTTTTGGTGATGTTAACCTTGACCATTTGGATAAGGTATTGGATAAGATTTTTGCACTGTAAAGTTGCTGTTTTTTCCTTTGTTTTTGGCTAGGCACATACTGTTTCTTTTTGACTAGGATTCACAGCTGTTCACATATTCTCTTCCTTCCTGCTCTGCTTTGAGGGCCAGTTCCAGTCTTACCTCTTCCAGAATACCTTTCCCCATGTCCCCAAACACATCCTTTGTCTTTCATTGTACTGCGTACTATATTCTATGAAAACATCGTTGCATTTATTTGACTACTTACATTTACAAACTTCTTAATGAAAGCAACATCTCTTAGTCATTTTTATATTTCAAAAGCCTGTCACAGTGCCTGGCATACAGTCAGTGTGTACTTTATATCTGATAAATGAGGTCAGCATATGCAAGTTCCCACAACTGTGAAACTGGCAGAAACTGAATGTCAGAAGATACTTAGTCATTATTCGTAGTATTTATGAAGATAATTAGCACATTGCATTTCCCAGTTTGTTTATTTCTCTTACTGGAAGAAAGTATAAATCCTTAGTGAGCTATTAAAAAGCGTTTATAACATGCTTCCGTCTCTGTCACTGTGGTCATGTTGGTGTCATTTCTCTCTTTTCAAATTCTGTTCCCTAACGTAACAAGATTCTGCTGTGTACTTCTGGTCTATCCTTGGCCTTTCCTTTCGATGAGAATCACTGTACTAGTGAAGCCACTGTGACTGATAAAAGCATGTCTCTACTTCAAGTAGAAATAAGCAGAACAACTGTACAAATCCTATTTTCTAATTTTTTGGACACTGTGATTACTGCTTTGAACTTTTGAGACAGAATTAAATTTCTCTTTTTCTGGAGCACTTTTCATAATTTTCTTTTGTACTGAGCACATTTTATTTTAGTTGTGTATATCTGTTAACTACTGGCATTATAAGACTTCTGAGAACAAAACCAAAAATGTGTTGCTAGCCTTTGAAGCCCCTCCACCCAGGCTGAAATGTTGCTTGATTTGGATGAGTAGAATGAATAGTGGGTTACTCATAAGAGCTCTGTGTTGTCTAGGATATAGGAATGTTTTGAATAGACATTTTAGAAGGGGTGGGGACCACCGCTGGCTAGGGAAACAGAGAGCAGAGTTACTAATAGTAGCCAGCTGCCCGCCCAGATTGAACACTTCTTTTATCTAGGCACTTTACATGGATTATTAACACATTTAACCATCACAAACTTCATGAGGTAGGTGCAGTAATTTTCCATATTTAACAGATGTAGAAACATGAACAGAAAGGTTAAATATCCCTGACTGGTGTGGTTCAGTTAGTTGGGCATTGCCCACAAAGCAGAAGTTTGCCTGTTTGATTCACAGTCAGGGCACCTGCCTGGATTGCGGATTCAGTCCTGGGTTGAGGTGTGTACAAGAACCAACTGCTCAGTATTTCTCTCTTTGATATTTCTCTCCCTCTCTTCCTCCTTCCCTTCCCCCTCTCCTTCCCCCTCTCTAAAAATAAATAAATAAATAAATAAATTTCTTTTAAAGAGAGAAAGGCCCTGGCTGGTGTGGCTCAGTGGATTGGGCACTGGCCTAGTTCTATTCCCAGTTGGGGCAGATGCCTGGGTTGTGGGCCGAGGTCCCCAGTGAAGGGTCTGCAAGGCAGCCACGCATTAATTCTCCCTCTCTTCCCCTCTGTCTAAAAATAAATAAAATCTTTAAAAAGAAAGAAAGAAAGGTTAAGTAATTGGCCAAGGTCATATAGTGTGAGACTGTAGAACTCAAGCTGGTCCCTATTGTGCTTTCCTGCCTTCCAGTGAATGGTAGAGAACTGGAAACAGTGAGAATGGCCCAGTCAGAGCAAGATGACTAATCTCTAATGATATCCTCTCTGAAAAGTCCAAGATTTATGATAATGTCCAAGGACATTACTTCTTAAATTGTTCATAGGCGCCACTTGGGGCTCTTGTTGAAATGCAGATTTTAATTTTGTAGGTCTGGAATGGGGCCTGAGATTCTGCATTTCTAGCAAGTTTCCAAAGAGTAACTTGTGGATTCCATTTTGAATGGCAAAGATTTGGAAGGTGTCACTGCCAAAGATATTTTATATGGGACTCTGTTAGATTCTCATGTAGAAATTCTAAGAGGTTCTGTGTCCTTAATTGGATATGTAATTATGAACTTGCCATGGTATAGAGTAGCAGTTGTCAACCTTTTTCATCGCATGGCACACATAAACTAATTACTAAAATTCTACAGTACACTGAAAAAATATATTTTTTGCCAGTCTGACAAAAAAGGTAGGTATAATTTTGATTGATTTACAAAAAGAAAAAATATAAATTACCTACCTTTTTTGCTCTAAAGTGACTTTTTAAAACATCAAGGGCCTGTACTTGTATCTGTCACCAAGAATTAACCAATCAGACTCAACCTTACTCAACATGATCAGTAAGATGCAACTCTATTGTATGACCTATATATTTATGGTTCAAGACAAGGCATTCACCATGGATGGCTATTGTTGTGGCTGTTGTCATTTTTTAATTTGACAATCTAAGGACAAAGAGGTCAGTGTCTCTGACTGAATCACCAGGTATTGCATGTATTAGAAATTCTTGTGGCACCCAGTTGAAAATTGCTGGTGTAGAGGTATTGAGACCCTAGGCTCCAGTTCATTATCCTGGTTCCATGTTAGATTCACCTGAGTAGCTGTAAAAACTACTAATGCTCAGACTGTACTCCAGACCAATAGGACAATCTGGTGAGTGGGCCTTTATATTTAAAAAAATTAGCAAGTGATTAGAATTCTTAGCCAAGGTTGAGAACCACTATAAGCAAACAAATTAATTTATTAATAATCTCTTTTAGAACCTAGGGAGCTCCTCTTCATGTTAACCAATTCTGTTGTGTATTGAGATAAATAATTGCATTGTGAAAGTTTCTGTGAAGTGAAAATACCCTAAAATTACCATAAAGACATAATTAAATGTTAGGTAAAGGAGGGTTATCATCACCTCAGTGTCTTGATTAAGGCTTGTGCTATTGGTATGCAAGTGTTCATCTTTTAAGAACTAAGAATAAAAATACTAAGGTTGGTTTTTTTGTTGTGAGGTGGTGTTTTTGTTTGTGGGTTTTTTTTTTGTTTGTTTGTTTGTTTTTGGCAAGAGTGTTTCCGTGAATTCTCATTGTGCTTTCTTAGCCCAATTTCTTTCTCTTTTCAACAGGGATTTTTTGCCAGGTGGTAGGAGAGATTATACAGTTCAGGTTCAGCTGAGGTGAGTTTGAAATTTTCTGTTGCTTTAATAACACTTGCTAATAACTCTGTGTATAGTCAGGAATTTGTAAATACATAAACAGGTTTGAGTATACTATTTAAGAATGCTTTCTTTTTTCTTCTTTAATGCAGACTTTGTTTGGCAGAGACCAGTTGCCCTCAAGAGGATAACTATCCCAATAGTCTATGTATAAAAGTAAATGGGAAGCTCTTTCCTTTGCCTGTAAGTTGCTTTTTATTCACCAGGAGGTGGGGGTAGGGTGGGTAAAGACTGATTGTGAGTAAATGAATTATTGGTTAGGTGATGAGTATATGGGAGCTCATTACACTTTTCTCTCTTTTTGTATATGTTTGAAATTTTCAATAGTACAAAGATAAAAGACATCTTTGAGGGAGTTGGGAAATTGGAATATCAACTTTTAAATTAGAAAATTTTTAAAAATTATGGTTAATTTTGTAAGGTTGTGATATTTTTTAAAGGTCTTAATAAAGAATCTGTAAAGGTATCTCTGAGTCAAATGGCTTATCTAGAATTTGCATTAAAATACTCAGGGGCAAAGCCAAAAGTATGTATGTGTGAAGTGTGTATTTTAGTGTGAGCTGATGGTGGGGCCAGAAGTGACCAAAGCACAGTTAGCAACATGTTAATTATTGAAGCTAGGTGGTGGGTACTTAATGTTCTCTCTACATTTGTACATGAAAATTTTTTTTAATTATATTTTATTGATTATGCTATTACAGTTGTCCCATTT
>PVKU01013190.1:0-30450 GCA_004027475.1 Anoura caudifer | reverse complement strand
GTGAGTTGGGGGAAGGGACAAATGGAGCAGGGCCATTGAGTTGTTTTGCATAGCAATGGTTTTGCAGATAACCTCCAGAATGGTCATTTAACATATCTATAACCTTTAACTGGTTTCATAGATATGTTAAACAGCTGTGGCCATGCTCTGAGCCAGGGGGGATGGAAAGGACTTCCCCAAGGACGTGACTGGGGGAGGAGCCCTAAGTTAAAGCACCTGTGTGGGAGCTTGGAGAAGCTTGGCTCCAGAAAATGGGACACACCTGCCCAGACTCATGATGGCATCCCAATAACCTTGGAAACATACAGGAATGCTGGCAGGTGTAACCAATTGTAGGAGGAGTCGGAAATGGGGCTGCAGAGGAGGTTTGGCGCCAGTATTTAAAACAGAGACTCGGCAGCCATTTGAGAGAGGTCTATGCGGTTTCACCAGAGAGCAGGACACACAGCTCCATGAGGGAAAATCACCATGTGGCTTTAGCAGAGAATTGCCACTCGGCTTTGCCGGGGTGGAGACCCTCTCGCAGCTTTGCCAGAGGGAGAGATTCCATGTGGTTTCACCAGAGTGCAGACCCCTGCAGCTTTGGTGAAGAGGGAGAGCCACGAGGCTTTGCCACACTGGGGACCCCTTCCCCACAGCTTTGGTAGAGGAGGGACCATGCGGCTTTGGGGTGCTCCCTGCGGCTGCGTGGCCTGGGAACAAGAGAGACTTTGCCTAGAAGAAGGGTGAAAGAACTCTTGCCAGTAGGCCATGAGAAGGTGCCACATGGCTTCAGATTAACCAGAGATCCTGCCTGGAAGACGACACAGCTGACGGTGTCAAGAGCCTGGATCCCGGACGTGTGCTTCTCTTCCTTGCAAGTACGGTACCCTGACTTAGGGCAGAGGGAGATAGGAAGCACTGTGGGTGTCTGTGGGTATCCTAAAGGACTTTGATATTTTAATGAAGATGTTAAGTCACTACTTTAACTCTGTATAACATTAATAAACATTTCCTTTCCTTTTCACAAATCTCTGACTTTGAGAGACATCTTTCCATAAGGCAGCGGACAATAACGGACCTTTCTGTTGCTCGGTAACAGTTGTTGGGGGCTCGTCTGGGATCCTAATTGCCCGTGGAAGACTGACCCCTTAGGTTCGAAAAAGTGAGACTTTGGAAGTGTTTTGCCAGTCTCGAGAACCTTCTGTTGCTCTGTAACAGTAATAGAACACAGACTCTCATTTGATGAGAGTCCCAAAACAAAGAATCAAAGAACAATAAAGGTTTCAAGGAAAACCAAACAGGGACAATGACTTAGATTGCAGAATTATATTTAATAAGAAACATTCCTCTTAAAAATATGTAATTAGAAAACAGGTCAAAAATACCAAGACAAAGAAAAAGCACAGAGCCTTGGAATTTGAAATCGTATAGTCCTGTTGGTCAGAGGACAGATTTGTTTAAAGATAGAGCTTCCTCCTCTCTTCAGAGACATTTGTTTTACTTTCCAATGTCAAGATATGGGATAGGAAAGATGGATAGGTCACCCACAATAATCAGAATTTATAGGATCAGAATTTCCTAATTTTAGGAGAGTTTATTAAAGGGATAGAGAAGTAGATAAGGTTTCCACACTTGGCTTGAAACGACAAAATGTCATCACTATTAAACTGTGATAAGTTAGGTACAGAAAATGTAATGCTTGGGCAATGATTGGGAAAGCTATAGGAAGAGATATATTCAAAACCACTATAAGTCAACTAATGTGGAATTCTAAGAAAGTTAAAGCAATCCACAAGGATGCAGAAAATAGAAAACGGAATCAAAAAGCAGTATAAACAGAAAACAAAAAATAAATAAAATGACAGAAGTAAGCTTTAGCATACACTACATTAAATGCAAGTGGAATTTCAGGGGGAAAGGGAGACGGTGTGGAGCAACAAGTATAAAGGTCACATGGACAAAAACTAGGGGGGGTGGAAATGGGAGGGGGTGGGGAGGGATAGGGTGGTGGGCTGGGATGGGAGTAAAAGACAGAAAATTGTACAAGAACAACAATTAAAATAAATTAAAAAAACAACAAAATGCAAGTGGTCTAAAGTAAACCAAATGCTTTAAAATTGGTCCATTTCTGGATTACAGAATAGATCAGTTCATACCATTATTAAAAATTACCTAATTTTTATAAAACTTAAGAACAACCCATGTAAAACTCTCATCTCAGTCCATGTTTTTGGCACAAAGAAGCCTTCAATGGTAGCTGCTATTACGAGGACAGTCACCTGGTGGGGTTCCTTATCATTGGCCTGTTCCATGGATCAGGTCTCTATAGGGCTGTCATAGTGCCTTATTTCTCCTAATACATTCTGAAATGACCTCATCTTAACGCATAACTTCAAATGTTATTTATTCCAGGCTCAAAAAACACATGACACACGTGGTTCAGCTCTGCCGTCAGCCAATCCCCAGAATTGGCACCAACATCGTTATTCGTTGGGCATGCATCCATCATTGATCCACTGGAACTTGAAATAAAATTGTTTTCCATTCTGGATAAATATTGAGTGTGTGTTTTGAGTCCCCTAACATTTTTTCCTGGCTAACCTTTGTTGATCATCTTAATGGTCTTGCATAAAATGTCATGCTAAAATCTGCTAGAAATTAAGAAGAAAATGGAAAGAGAAATTGGCAAAATAGGGATTGGCAGAACAGAAGTAGTTTTGTAGTTTTAACAGAGATTAAACAGAGGCCTTGGAATTACTTTCCTACTCAAGAGAAAAGCTCCCAACACTGCATTATTTGTTGAAATAGATATATTTAGGAGCAAAAAAAAAAACAAAACCCTCATACAAATTGATTTGATGCAACTGTCTCATTTTATGAGAAGAAGCTAAGGTTTGCAAGTGATTAATCCACAGTAAACAGAAGAACTAGACCTAGAAATCTCCAAAAGATGTCCACACACTAAATCCCAGGACCTATGAAAACATTTAATTACAAGGCAAAATGGAATTGAGGTTGCTGATAAATTGAACTTACAAATAGAGGAATTATCCTGGCTTATCCAGCTGGGACTGATGTAATTAATCACCACGGCCCTTCAATGTAAAAGACGGAGGCAGAGGAGTCAGTGAGAGTGAAATGATGTGAGGAAAATTCAACCAGTCTCTGCTGTCTGTGAAGATGAGGGGGCCGTGAGCCCAAGTGCGTGGGCAAACCTCTGGACACTGGAAAAGACAAAGAAACAATTTTTTTCTTAGAATTTTTAGTAAAAAAAAAAAGTTCTGTTGACACCTCAACATTTGCCCAGTGAAACCTATTTCAACTTCTAAACTGAAGAAATGCAAGGTAATATATTTACCCTGTAAATATTTGTATTGGTTTGTTACAGCAGTAACAGATAAAGATACTGCCCACAGACTCTTCTGATGCTTTCCTGTGGCCCCTGTCAAAATTTGGAGACTGGTTATTAAATATCTTCCTACTAGATGGGAATAAAATTATTATTGGCACTACCCAAAACAACAAAGCAATCTATATTGTTGTGAAACAAAAACCATTCTCAAAATTCAAAGACAAGAAAGCAGAGTATCTAAAGCTTGACTATGCCCAAGGTAGAAAGAAAATATCCATCCCAAATGTGAAAATACTAAAAACAAAACAAAACACCCCAAACCTGGCAGCAAGTCCTACATGGAAGGGAGTTTGAAGTGTGCGAAGTCTCACAAAGATCACTTCTGGGAGAGGAGGGGGAAACAAAGTATAAGGGCCCCAGGGAAGCTGGGCAGCAAAAGAAAAAGAAGCTGGAAGGGGTCCTGCGAGACAAATGGGAAATCAAAAAATTGAACAATGCACAACTCCTCCTGCTACTACCCCAAAGAAAGGTTTCCATGCCTTTACTTCATAGCAGTGAGAATAAATAACAACAATTATATACAAATATTTAGAGGACTATTACAGACAGTTGAATGGAGGAAACTAAATGTTCAAAGTCTATGAATCCTTGTGTATAAACATAAAAAAAAATTGGAGAGGGTGAGGCCGCAACTGGAAGGGGTAGAGCTTGGCTTCTGGGGAGATGGTCACATCTGCTTCTCGATTTGGGTGCTGGTTCTATCAAGCTCTCTGCTTAATTTTTGTGTCCTTTCCTCTATGAAATTTTTGTGTCCTTTCCTCTATGAATTTTTTTCAATGTAAAGCATTTTTTTAAAGTAATAGAGCCACCTGTACTAGTTTTCCTAGTCTGTTGTAAATAACTTGATGGCTTAAAAACACACACAGAGTTTTACTCTCTCACAGTTCTGGAGGTGAGAAGTTTGAGACCAAGGGGTCAGTAGGACTATACTCCCCCGAAGGCTCTATGGAAGAATCCTTCTTTGCCCCTTCTGACTTCCGGTGTGCTCATGTGTTCCTTGGATGGTAGTGACATCACTGTAACTTTAGCTTCACATGGCCTTCTTCGGGAGGGTCAGATCTCCCTCTCTCTTTTCATATAAGGGCACAAGTCATTAGATTTAGGGCCCACTTCAATCCAGGATGACTCCATCAGCAGAGATGCCTTTTCCTCATCAGGATACATTCACTTTGACTCCTCTCTCCGTGGGGACACAGGTTAATCTCCCATGGCTCCTAGTAAGGATTAGAGCTTTACAAGGAAGGAGCAAATAGAGCCAATGCTTTCCTTCTTGAGGTGTATTCCCTTGTTCCAATAATTCTAATCTACTCAGGTAAGACCTGAGGAAGTCATCAGCTTTGAATGTTAGTAAGACCAGGACAGGATGTATCAGAAAGAAAAAAGGGCCTGAAGAGACAAATGCCATTCTCCTGTTTTTCTTCTCATATGTTTTGGACACAACATCTTAGTTGAATGAGACTATTGTGGCCTAGGAATGAGAAGGCTTGTAATTTAGGCATGGTGTGGTCTTTCTGTAGGCCTGAGCTACAAATGAAATATTCAAAATGCTGTGCATGGTGTTTATATCCCTTAAGGATCCTGAAGTTAAAGTTGTAAATAGTTAGGAATTCAGGATCCTGGCCATGTTTAATTTCAGGAGTCAGAATTTGCAAGGAAACACAAAAATTTTAGTTGGAATTTGTTATTTTGAATTTCTACATGAAGCCATTGAAACTACTTGAAGAGGAAGAAAGTATAAAACAGTATCATAGAATCATCTCTTTATATGCCTGCAAGCAAATATAAGCCCAGCTTTCGGTTGACCTCATGAATGAAAATTTCAGCCAGTGACAATGGCATAAAGATGCAATTAGTCCTTGAGTTGATTCTTATGACGATTGCTGTTTGGAGTGTTTTCACATCTGGAACTGGTTTTTAGGAAGCTACCAATGGGGTTTTCTCATGCTGAGGTTGGATATTTTTGTGGTCTGAAACAGACTCCAAAATAAAACCTTGAAGAGGAGGATTCACCACAGTTGTATCATTTTCAAAAAGTAGTTTGGAAAACAATCTCTCAGCAGTGAGAAGGAACTGAGATTTTGACTTCTGCAGATATGTCAAGTGCAATTGAAAAAGTTTTTGTGGTCACTGAACTTCTGGAATTCATAACAGGTATTTGGGGAAATGGATTCATTTTACTAGCAACCTGTGCTGACTGGGTCAAAACCAAGAAAATCTCCTTGTTTGACTTTATCTTTACGTGCTTGGCCATCTCCAGGATTGGCATGATATGCATAATTCTCACAGATAGCCTTAGAATAGTGTTCTATCTAGAAATATATTAAAATCACCACATAATAATAATAATAACTGTTGATTTACTCTGGAATCTGTACAATTCCTTAAGTTTTTGGTGGGCCACCTGCCTCAGTGTCTTCTATTTCCTCAAGCTATCCAATTTTTCACACCCTTTCTTCCTTTGGCTGAAGTAGAGAAGAGATGGAGTTGTTTTCACCAGTCTGTCAGGGTTCTTTCTTTGTGAATCTTCTGAGCATCAAATTTGATATTTTTTGTATCCAGCAGCTATTGAAAATTGGAAAGAAACTTGACTTGACTTGGAAAGAATATTTGCATAAAAGCCAATATGTACGCAATCAAATTCTTCTCAACCTGGGATTCCTCATTCCCATGGCTGTGTTGCTCATCTCATTTTTCCTGTTAATCTTCTCCTTAGGGAGACATCCAGGTGAATGCTGCAGCATGCCAAAGGACCTGGAGACCTCAGCACAGCGGTTCATGTGCGAGCCAGAAACACTACGATTTCTTTCCTCATTTTCTTAGTTGTGCACTGTCTGGCCACTCTCTTGGTAATGTTGTCCTTCTCCATCTCAGAAAACTCATTAAGTGTGATTATCCTTGAGACTGTAGCATTGCTGTATCCTTTAATTCACCCTATTAATATAATTCTGGGGAACAAAAAACCGAGACAGACTTCTGTGAATTTGCTAAGGCAAACTGAGTCCTGCATCAAGGGACTAGAATCCCTCAAAGCATGGAGGAGCTGAGGAGAACTGTTGATGTTCTGTGGAAAAACAACTCGTTGAGGGTCCCCTGGGTTCTATCATGGCTTTCATTTTGTGTCTAATAAATTTTTATGTTTTAAATTTTTATAAAAGTTTTAATTAAGTGTATTGAGGTAATATCAGTTAATAACATTATGTAACTTTCAAGCATACAATTTTATCATACAACATCAGTATACTCCATTGTGTGCTCACCAAACAAAGTCCGGTCATGAGGCCTCATACCCTTTTCATCCTCCCTCCATCCCCTTCCCCTCTGGTACCCACCCTTCTGTTTTCTGTATCTGTGAGGTTGTTAAAATCTCCATAGACCAGTCTACTGACATAAGAAAAAAGTCCCCTGGATTCCATGACACAACCTAGGCAATTTGATATAATTCTTTAATTTAATCCTCACAAAAGCTGTATAAAATATTGGTTATTGTTATTTTCTAGGATAAAAATAGTGAGGCTTACCATATATGACTTCACTGTAAAGTATAAGTGTTAGGATTTGAACTCAAATCTTCTGAATTGAAACTAAAAAGGAGTGGATAAAAAAGAAGTAATTAAACGGCCTTACTAGCTCTTGATTCAGTCATTTAACAACAGCCTCAAAAGCAGTTGATCTAGAGTGGCACACCACTTTATGAGACTTTTTATTAATTAAGAGTTTAAATTTTAATTATGAAGGAAAAATATAAGTAAAAAGGTAAATTTTAAATTAATTGGTAGGAGACTTTTTATTAAAAAGAAAATTCCAAGAACTTTAAAAAGTGTATAATTTCTAAGTGTAGCAGGAACACAAAAGATACGTTTTCTTGATTTTTTTACTTAGTAACAAGGACAAAGTTTCTGAAAGTGACCATGGGGAACTGGGACCATGAGTGAAATACATTAAATCACTCCAGAACAATATTGATAAAAACTATTAAGTAACTAACATAATGAAAAATACTAAAAATACATTATACTCTGAATTAAGAGAAGACTGTGAGCATTTGGAGAATTTAAACCCATAAATGAGTTGATGGCATCCCAAGCAACATTGGTAACTACCCACTAACTGTGTACCCATCTCAGTGAGTGGTTACTGCATGCTTCAGCCCCCAGGCCCCATCCCTTTATCCTCCACAGCCCTAGACACATGGCCTAGACATTCATGTTGCCATGCATGTAATCTCTGCCTCCTCCATGACCCTCCTATGAGATATTTTAGAATATCACATTATCTTTAGGAATATAAATTCCTTTAGGAGTAGGCCAAAGCCTGAATTCATATTGAACACTGCAGTGGAAACACACCCAAGTATTTGATGGCAAACCCATTGCAGCCTGGAAACCCTGGCCTTGCAAGAGCTGAATGAAGGGGCAGCTTCACACTAGCTTTTTTTTTATTGCTACAAATTAAGGAATCCTAAATCATTGGTAGTGGCTCTGTGTCTGTCAAGAGTTCAGGAGGTGTCAGTCAATAGCAAACCTGTGGAGGTGATGATGGAGAAATGACCAAGGTACTGAGCTAGCAAGCCAAGGGTGGTTGACTGAGCAAATGGTGTGAAGACTCCGTAGTCAATGCTACAGAAACTCTGGATGGGATAAGGTGCTTGGCCAAAGCTGTGCCATTCTAAATTAATGCTATGTGTTGATGAGGAAAAAGTTACTCCCACAGGGAAAAAACAAAAACAAAAAACGATCTGTGTGTCTAGAAGATAATCAGCTACATTTAATCTGGCTCCTGTTATGCACACCTGGGAAGCTCCTGAAAACCATAGAGATAATGTGGAGAAGTTCTCCTATCGGAATTGCCAATAGAACCCACTCTTCCTGCTCTCCTTGACGGCTGGGAGACACTTAAAGACTTCCAGTATGTCCAGCTTCAGAATAGACACAGGAATAATTTAAATCCATGTAAAAATTAAAAATAAAATAATTTAAGAATTCACTCCTCTGTTTCAGGGGGAAATTGCAAGCTCTGGTTTGAAGGCTTACTTGATTGAGTAAATCACTGTAGGAGACAAAGGTTGTTATTGTTTAATATCTACTAAATGTTCCTCATCAAATTCAAGAAAGCACTACTGTGAAAGAAGAGAACAAATATGAGATGAAATAACAAAACTAAAAAAATATAAAAAGGGAAATTGCTAAGAGGCAAACCAAAAACATAAAGAAGCTGAATAAAGTAGGAGAGGATTTATGAAACTAAACACAAATAATTTTTAAATAATACATTATGGTATATAATTATTGATATTATAGATCAAGGTTTAGAAAATAAATATAGTTATATAGGACCTGAACTTAAGATTAATAAAGGAGAATTGTTAGACATGTGGTAGCAATTAAACATATGGAATTGCTCCAGATTTTTAAAAATGTGCAAAAATATTAAAAAGCAATAACCAGTTACCAGCCTACAAAGCAAAACCCGACCTTTATCCTCCACCCTCCCCCCAAACACAGAAATGTTAAAAATACATTTTCTGACAGTAACATTGTAGAAATCAATTGAATAAAACATGCACCTGGGCATTTGTGTATACTTTTAATTCAAGTACATTTTATATTTGAATAAATATTTGATTAAAATCTTTGTTGACTGAAATTTTGTTGGATACTATAATCTTTTCTTTAATTCTATTTATAATTCTTTAAAAGACAATGTTTGGAAATATACTTAATTTATAAATATTTGAGAATATATTCACATTATTTACAAGTTTCTATTTTGCCATTTAGGAAGACATTATTTCTGATCTCTTATTCAAAACTTCCATTTATCTCCCAGTTAGATCTTCTAAATTTAAATAGGTAATTTTTAAGCTAGTCATTCATTTGCATTTTTCTGTTTTATTCTCTTTTTATGTGCATAGAAAATATTGTTCTATTTTATTTTTTATAAATATGTCAGGATTTTACTAATGAAGTCATCTAATGTAATTATATGTTGCTCAACGACATTGAGAATATGGGTTGCATGTGGATCTTCCAAAATTTTTATCAGGATTTCCTTTTTGACATAGTGCATACTTAATTTTAATCTCCATTTCACTCGTACTAGAATCATTCTTTCATTTTGGAAAGCAAGCATATATGTTGTTTTATAAGGTGAATATAATTTGCTCAAGATATGTATAGTTTTCACCTAATGCCAACAGTTTTGGTTCACAGTTTTTTACTATTGCAACATGCTTTAATGTAAAGAAAGCAACATAAAATTTTCAAACACACATACACACAATTGTTAATCAACATAGGAATTAAAGTAGTGTATCCGTGGTTCTTGACTATGGTCAAGTTTGACTCCTTGGGGACATTTGTCAATGTCTAAAGTCATTTTTAGTGGTCACAACTGGGGAGGTGCTGCTGGCATCTTGTGGGTAGAGACTGAGGAGGCTGTTAAACAACCTACAATTAATACAAAGAATTATCCAACCTAAAGTGCCAACGTCTGAGGTGGAAAAACCCCATAGTGCACAACTGGAAACATCGTAAACTTCAAGAGAAGGGGAATTATTAAGGAATCAAAATCAAAATTATCGACTCTCTTAAACAATCATGATAGAGAAAAGTATTAATATGAGCAATTGATACTTATATGTTTCTTAGTCAGCAATTATTCCAGAACAGTGTGTTCCATGTATTTCTCACAAAATACATCAATCTTCAAAGCTGTGCAACAAAATGTTGACACTGGCTCTTTTAGAAAAGCTTTTTGGATGATTTCAAAGTTTCTGCATAAATCATGACTCTATTGAATATTTTAAAAGTTACTTACTTTAAAATTTTCCTTTCCAAAGTAGTTCCCTGATGCCTGGGATTTATTTACCATGAAAGCTTTATCCACTTTATAAAATTTTGTTTCCTGGAAAATGAAAATTCTCTTTATACCATGGTGTGTGTGGTATTTGCATCTCAGTTTGTGTGGTAACACTGGAAGTGAGAGTTCTTTGAAAAGAGAATAGAAATAATTGGAGGGCTTTGGTAAAGATGTTAAAATAAATTTTTTCATTAACCAAGAAAAAATATTATTTAAATTAATGAATACAAATTATATAGTTATTAAAGCTACAAAAATCCAAAAATCCTCTGTGATCTTCCTAAGTTAGGTTTTTTCTCCAATTTCAATAACAAAAGTTGTTATTGAAATTTTCAAGCTTTATTGAGATATTATTGAAATGTTATTAACATACAGCATAAATAAATGTAAGGTATATAATGTAATGATTAGATACATGTATATATTGCAAAATGATTACCACAATACAGATTAGTAAGTATCTCCATCCCTTCACATAGTAATTGTGTGTGTGTCTGTGTATACAAGTGTATAACACAGTATTGTTACTTATAGTCATTACTTGGTATATTAATTAGATTCCCAGAAGTTAATCATCTTATAGCAGAAAATTTGTACCTCTTTACTAATAACATCTCTCTATTCAACGCCCCCTCCACCCCCTCCAGCCTCTGGAAACTACCATTTTATTCTGCATTTCTATGAGTTTGGCTGTTTTAGATTCCAAATACAAGTGAGAACGTACAGTTATTTGGCTTTCTCTGGCTCACTTATTTTACTTAGCATAATGTCTGCAAGGTCTGTCTATATTGTTGCACAATGCCAGATTTCCTTCTTTCTCATAGTTGAATGACATTATATATTGCATTTTCTCTATCCATTCATCTGGTGGCAGATATTAAGGTTGTTTCTATTGTGAGTCATGCTGCAGGGGACATAGGCACGCCCAGCTCTCCTGCATAGTATTTTCATTTCCTTTGGATAAATACACAAAAGTGGGACTGCTGGGTCATATAGTAACTCTATTCTGTACTGTTTTCCATAGTAGCTTTACCAATTTACATTCCTGGCAACAGTGTATGAGGGTTCCTTTTTCTCTACATCCTCACCAACATTTGTCATCCTTGTCTTTTTGATAATAGCCATTCTAACAAGTGTGAGGTGATATGTCATTGTGGTTTAGATTTGCATTTTGCTGATAATTAGTGATGTCGGTGATCACATTTTGCTTTATTTCTTTGTAGTTAGGGGACATCTTCTGAAAGTTTTTATTCATTTAACATTTGCGGAATTTTCTTTAGCTTCACATATGGTCAATTTTGGTGAAAAATAGTTTATGTGAAAGAATATGAATTATTCCATGGTCAGATGTATCAAGTTTGTTAATTCAGATATTCTCTACCTTTGTTGATTTTCAGTCCATGTGCATTATGAACTATTGAGTTATATGTTTTAAATGATTTTATGTGATTATAGATTTGCCTTTTCTCTCTTTAGTTCTGTATTGTTTGCTACAGTATTTGCTGCATAAATTTTAGGATAGCAATATAATCATGCCGAATTGAGCATTTTATCTTTAAAGTATCCTGCATCTTTTTTTCTGTAATATTGCTTTTTACCTAAAATCTACTTTATATGATATTATTATAACTATACCAGATTTCTTTTGGATAATGTTTGTATAGTCTATTTTTTCATAATTTTAATTCCAAGCTTTGTATATCTTATTATTTTTTATATTTTCTATAACAAGTATATTGCTAGAGTTTTAAAATTCTGGCTGTCAATGTTAAGTGTTTTACTTGGAGTTATTTAGCCCATTGTCATTGAATATAATTATTCTTTTTATTTCTATAAGTTTTTCCCCTGATTTCCCATTTCCTTTTGACAGTATCTTATTGCTAGCTTTCTTTGAAATTACGCCTTTGATTTTTTTTAAAGCAGGTCATACATAGGTGTTATATCTACAGATATTCTTATCTGTCAGTTTCGATATTTGCAGTCCATGTGACATCTGCGCTTGCTGCTTGCTCATGTTTGTTTTGCCTTGGTGACTATCACTCATCATCTATTTCTATGTTGATGGTATTTCATCATGAGGCCATTGTGTAACTTTATTCATGGGAATCATGTCAACGTAAGTTGGAAAAGTTCTTTTTTCTAAAGATCAGTTTATTCTTTTTAAACATGAAGATAATGGTAGTACATATTTTAAAGGTCTGTTGTGATGTTGAAATGAGAAAATAACCATAAAGTGTTTAGTACAGTGCTGGGAATGTAATAAAGTCTCAATAAATTTAGATTTATTTATTTTAATTTTTAAAATTTAAGTTGTTAAACAGCATATTGATTTCCATGATTTTTTCTGGCTGGAGATTAGAATGTAAATTAAGTGAATCACACAAGCTTTGAGATTCTGTGTACCATTTATATTCATCATATTCTCTCAGTGTCTAGAGGAGAGCTTGGTATATTTAGACACTCAGTGAAATACTTGTAGGATAAATGGATGGATGGATGTCATCACAGTGAAGCAGTCTAAATAAAGGGATTATTTCTGAGAGACTTTTCCATTGAGTAGTCAACTTACATTCATGAATGGAATAACTAGGGGTATAAAAACACAGCAACAATTTTGTGAGATAATATTTGAAAACTTTTCTATAACCAGTTGAGCTTAAATTTAAAAAAAATAAGATAAAAAATATAAATGTTAAAAGATAAAATACATTGAATAATACAACAAAATGGTTTTTAGTACCTACCTTAACACAAAGTGCAATTGTTCAGTGTTTCTATGTAATCAAGTCACAATCTATTGTCCTGTCTGCATTATCACTTGAAGGGTGCCTTGCCTGAATTAACTCACAGAAATGATGATGCTAACGTTGATACTGAAAAGATGAAGAATTCCAACTTTGTTTCTGTGTGTTTTGTTTCTTAGAGATATGTATTTGGTACTCCTACTCCACAATTCAGGTTAACAAATGCAAAAGAGCCTCAGGGGGACAAGTAAAATCCATGAAACAAACTTTCATTTGCATGTTAACAAATTGTAGGTCAGCATTCAGCATTCAGACACGTGTTCTGTAGTCTAGCTAAGTTTATATATATATATGTATATATATATAGAGGGGTCCTAGTGCAGATATTTTGGATTCCATATAAGGTCATTAATTGGGGCACTTTTACTTTTTCCTTTTTTTAATGACTTTACGGGGTAATTTAAAATCTTTGTATGCTGAAAGAAAAGAAAATCATTCTTCCAACAAGCAGCTGATATATGCCTCACCCTGCAGCAGGTAATCCGAAATACATGTAACAGAAACAATATTAGAGCTTGGCAAGTATGCTAAGTGTAGTGGAAGGCCTCTTCATTTTCTTAGCAGTTATTGAATCAATACTGGGGACTTTAGGGAATGGATTTATTGGACTTGTAAATTGCACTGACTGTGTTAAGAACAAGAAGTGTTCTGTAATGGGCTTGATTCTCATTGGCTTAGCTACTTCAAGAATTTTTCTGATATGGATAATAATTGTTGATGGATGTATAAAAATACTCTCTCCAGATATATATTCCTCTTGGATCCTAATTGAATGTATGTCCTACTTATGGATAATTATCAATACCTCAAGTGTCTGGTTTGCCACCAGCCTCAGCATCTTCTATTTCCTGAGGATAGCCAATTTTTCCCACCATATTTTTCTCTGGTTGAAGCATAGAATCAATAAAGTACTTTCCCTTCTGATAGGATTGTTGCTAATTTCATGGTTAATTAGTTTCCTACTAGTTGTGAAGATTATTAATGATTATAAAGTGAAAACTAGAAACAGAACTTGGCATTTCATAGTCCCCACAAGCGAATACTTTACTTACCAGGCTGTGCTCAATCTGGGAGTCGTTTTCCTCTTTATGCTGTGCCTGGTTACATGTTTCTTGTTAATCATTTCCCTTTGGAGACACAACAGGCACATGCAATTGAATGTCCTAGGTGCCAGAGACCCCAGCTCAGAGGCACATGTGAGAGCAATGAAAGTTTTGCTATCTTTTATCATCCTCTTTACCTTGCATTTTATAGGCATTGCCATAGAAATATCATATTTTATTGTGCCAGAAAAGAAATGGCTAATGATTTTTGGTATGACAACCTCAACCCTCTATCCCTGGGGTCACTCATTTATCCTAATTCTAGGAAACGGCAAACTAAAACAAGCATCTTTGAAGTTACTACAGCTTTTAAAGTGCTGTGGGAAAGAGAAACCTCTGAGAACTGCATAGACAGGCATGGGGAGAAAAAGATGTCCTATGAGAATAATTGAGTGAAGCAACACCTGAAGATGTTTCACCGACACCACGTTTACTGCCCTGATTTTAATTGTGTTCTAGAGCATCACCAAAATCTTCCCTAATTATTCTGATGACATCTGAGCGAATTTCATTCTTCAAGGAGCTTGTAATCCCCCATACAAATCCTGCGGCTCTGTCAGCTTCCTGACCCTGCAACTTCTTTCCACACATCTCCCAGAGGGAGGAAGAACAGCTTGGAGATGATTCACTGTGAAGATGATGGTGGTGGGAATAAGCATCTAAAACTGGACTTTCCATTGTGCTTTACCTGCCTTCTCTGAAGCACTGGCAGCCTCTCACCAAGAAGACCCAAAGGAAAAGAAGCAAAAGTAAAGTGATGGTCAATCTTGACATTTAGAACATGAAAGTGGGAGACAGAGACAGAGGTGCTTCTTTTGAGTTTTCAATATTAATTCTTTAAAAGGTTGTTTTATTTTCACTGTTTACATCCTACTGTCTTTTTTTTTTAAATGGGTGAGTGTTTGATGTAGTAACAGTTAGTCGTACTAGTAGATGTAGTTCTGTGAAAAGGAGCTCAGTCTACAAGAGGGAAAGGGGATAAGAGCACTGATAAAATCAGTTTTTTTAAAAAAACATTTTATTTATCTTTTTTAGAGGAGAAGGGAAGGAGAGAGGGAGAGAGGGAGAAAAATATCAATGTACAGTTGCCTGTTGTGCGTCCCTTGCCAGGAACTGGCCCGCAACCCAGGCATATGCCCTGAAGGGGAATTGAACCAAGATCCCTTGGTTCACAGGCCCTCGCTCAATCCACTGAGCTACATCAGCCAGGGCAAAATCATGTTTTGTATTCTTCAAATCCACTGATTTGACATGAAACAAAGTCATGAACCAATTAGAGTTAAGTAAAGATTTTGCTGGAAGAACACATCTGAAGGACGCCACATGGTCACCGAGTTACGACAAGGACATGAACTGACCCAGAATGGAATCGATGTGAAGGATGAACTAACTGTTCTGCTCTGGGGTTTCATAGACACGTATATTCACACACATAAACTTGTACTCACAGACATATTTCAAATGCTGATTTTTAAACTGAATATTTATGTCCAACCTAAGATGTGAACTGAGTTACTTATTTTAGCAACTTGCAAAAGTGCATTGCCTTATACTTATAGCCTGGAAAATTTCTAAGTATAGAGGCTTTATTCATTTAATAAATATTTTGAACACTAACTCTGTTAGATGCTGAAGATATAGTACTAAACAATATCCCAGTATAATGGATAAGGTATTCTAGTAGAAAAACAAGTGAGTAGCAAACAATCATCTAATTGTATTTGGTTTGGGGACAGAAAGACTAAAGAGTGCTAAGCAAATGACCTGACTTGATCTTGGGGGTAGAGATGACATCACTGAGGCTGAGGTAGTTTGGTTTGGGATCGGAAAATCGCGTGAGAGCGTGGTGGTCAGAGCAGGAGAGATTCGGGATGGCACAGCAGCACTAGTGTGGATCTTGGGGTAAGAAGGAGTGAACAGCATTCCAGGAACTGAAGCATCCTGTGTGACTACTGCATAGAAAGTGCAGTGTTTTAAATCATTTTTAGAGAAATTCCGATAAGGGGGAATTTCATAAATTCCTTCCAGAACTGATAAAGTGCTCTGCAGAAATAGTAAGCTAATGTTTCAGTAGTGGAAAAACATCAATACTCCCCCAGTCTTGAAACCGTTCAAAGTTACTATGTTTGATGTCATTGCTTTGATCACAAAAACATTGCTTTAATTTTCATCTATTTTATTACTAGTGAGGTTAAGAATTTTACAAAATTATTAACAAATGATGTAAACTTTTGGAAATTACTCATTTGCCTTTTTTATTTTTTCATGCTTATAGTTCTTCTTATCAATTTTGTGAACTTATTTGTTAACATCATGCCATATATACATTATGATCTTTATCTTGATTTGTTGTCATGTAAATAACTTAGTTCATGCTGTTTGGGAAAACAAAGTGGTAATTTATATAAACTCAAATCTACATGTTCCCCTACGATTTCATCTACTAGTACGATTTCATCTACTGCTATTTTTGTATGTTTTGGCTTAGTTTTATTATTACATGTTTCCTATCAATAACTCTATTTTTTTTTCTGATAAAATAGTATAGTTTTATCACACCTAAATTAAGAAACACAGAAAGGGCTGAAGGAGAAGTTATATTTGTAACACTCGACTAACTGTTAACATGTATCTACACTGATTTCAAGATAAATTTGAAGATAGACAGATATTGGTAGGTATGGTGCTTAAAAATCTGTTTTTATTATATTTGTATATAAGCTGGATGGGTGGATTTATCTATAGACAGTAAAATTATAGAAGATTTTTATTTTCTTCTTTTAGTTTTCTGTGAATTTCTAAATGTTCTATAATTTATGTAATAACCATTGTAACCAGGACAATATAATTAAATAAAAGAAAAGATACATGAATAAAACTGTTTGGTTAACTTTTCTTGAGAAAAGAAGAAAAGAAAATTCCTCAGCATTTTCATAAACTGTAATTATTAACTCTGCTGGTCTAATGTCTAAGTTTATTTAGTTTATCAGTGCTGACTCTAGGTTATGACTTTTGGGCGTCTTGTACTTTGTGATTCCATTTGGAACTCAGTTTCATTAAACTTTATCTGTGGAAGTTCTTTGAGGTCAAGTTTCTAGTGTACTTTTCCACAAAGGACTGAACACTATTTTTGAGGCTACCTGGGGACTCCACCAGTTTTGGACTTCTCTAAATTAAATTTTTCAGTTTATAATTTTACTACAAAGGTAGTAAAGGTTGCATAGGTAGTACAAATTCTGGTCCTAAAGATACATATGTGCAAGACTATTATTAGAAACTCTTAGAACAACAATTCTCCTTTAAAATCTTCTTTCAACTCAGTGTCATGGTTGACAGGTAAGTACCCCTAATTTAACCTTTTCCTGGGCATATATTGTTTTCTCGTTGGGCTTTAAGGAATTACACTTCAGAAGTCTTGGTTTATTGATATTATCCAATTATTTCTAGTCTTGAACTTATCATACAGACACATGGTTCCTTTAAAACATGAGCTGTAGTTTAAAAGGAAATTAAAAAATGCCCCAAAGCTTCCATTTTTAGCACTTTTTGTTTCTCTCCCAAAATTTGCAATTTCCCACCATTTTTGGCATCTGAAGATTTTTGAAAAAATTTTCCTGACAGCTGGGCCATGAACTTAAAGACTTGTTTTTTCATATTTTATGTATTTTGAACTGGAAGGATTTCTCCAGACATCTATTTTGCCATATTCTTAAAAGTAAAAGCTGGGTTTTTTAAGCTTCTTTTTGTCATTTTTTTTCATGTGGGTATTCAAAACTATATATTTTCTACCTAAATATTGATTTAGATACATTCCACAATGTTGACACATAGTTCAGCTCAAAAAATTTAAAAATATACTTTGTAATTCTTTTAGGACAAGGGTTATTAAACAGAGTGATTTTCTAGGTATATGATATATGTGAAGGTAATTTTTTTATATTAAATTTTATTTTATTGAAATTGGATCAGACAATGTATTGTATGATAGTTGGTCTAGGATAAGATTTATTTGGCCTAATATATAATTTAATTTTTGTGAATGGCCCATGCTTTTTAAAAAGAAATTTAATGATACTAAATTTAAATTTATATACATTAGATGGACCATATTTACTTTCCTTATCCATGTTTATTATATGATAATTTGAAATCAATATCAATAAACATACATTCACAGTTATTTGTCTTTGCTCATAATTTTTTATTTGGAGTTGTATTTAACTTGAAGCAATATTGATCATTGTTCTGGTGGTCATTATTTTTATTATTATTATTTTCTTTACTTATATTAAAAGCCCTCTTTGTGCTCATGCAGGTTTTTGCTTTAAATTTTATTTTGTCCATGTCAAAAATTACTAATGTTGTTAGTTTGCTTCATATTTGATTATGTGATCCCTGTGTATTTTACACATTTCCACATCTTTCTTTTATTGTCTCTAGTAGAAAACAAACATCTGATTTTTAATACTTTATTTAAAACTTGAATCTCAAAATTATGGTTGTTGAATAAATATTTTTATACTATTGTAATCTCAGGTATATTAATTTTCTATCTTCACATTGCTCTTTTTCTATTTTTTATGCTTACTTATAGTTTTTTCCACTTCTTTCCTATCTTCTATTGATATCAAATATGTATTTTAATCTATATGGATTCTTATGAAATTCCATGTATTTTTATTTTATCCATTAAAAACATTATTCTGAGGAAATCAGTCATCACCAGACTGCCAAAGTATTCCACTGTACAAAAAAGTTTAAGATGCTGAGTTCAAACATAAAAAGCAAAGTGAACTAGCAGAAAAATGGATTAGAATATAAGGTTTTTGCTGATGATTTACTGTGAAGTCAGTGACTGTTTAAAATATAAATTATAGAGCAAAAAGGAAAAGGACTTATGGACACAGACAACAGTGTGGGGATTGCGGGGCTGGAAGGGGTCTAAGGGGCATAAACGGTAATGGAAAAAATACAATAAAAATAAATTGTAAAAATAAATAAAATAAATTGAACAACATGGATTGTTTGAAATCCAAAGGACAAATAACCTAAGAAATTATTCAGTGGGGACAAATCACATGAGGTCATTTGCATTTTGTTTCTAGTGAAGAAAGATGTACAAGAATGGTATTTTAGTAAGCATAGGCCCCTAGGTAACTAGGCTCATGTGCCATAGCTTATTTTCATTCTCATTTGAATATAAGCAGAACACCTTCCCCAAACTGATTCATATTTCATTTATGGTTAAAGTAAAGAAATAAGGGATATAAAGAAAAAAGACTAGGTATCAGAAGGCAAAGCAGAATTCTCTGAGATTACCAAGAAATTCAACAATGCTAGTAGTTACTGATCATCCACATACATGAACATACATGATTTATTTTTGCCTTTATCTTTTTTGGACCTTACAAATTGAACCCAGAATACTTCTGCTTCCCAATGACAACCTTCAACCACTGTCAAAGTTTGCCATTCATTTTTTTATTGTTGTTCAGTTATAGTTGTTCCACTATTTCCCCAATTGCTCACTCCTTCCCCTGCCCCTCCCTCAGTCAATCCCCACCCTGTTGTCCATTACCATGGGTCCTTTATACATGTTCCTTGACTAGACCCTTCCCCTTCTTTCCCCATTTTCCTTCTCTTTCCTCCCCTCTGGTCACTGTCAGTTTGTCCCTTATTTCCATGTGTCTGGTTCTATTTTGCTCATTTGTTTGTTTTGTTGATTAGGTTCCACTGATAGCTGAGATCATATGGCATTTGTCTTTCGATGCCTGGCTTATTTCACTTAGCATAGTACTCTCCAGCTACATAAGCCCTATTAGGCCATATTTAAGTATGGTCTGGTCATGTCTGTAGTTAATATGCAAATCAATTTCATTACTCAAGTTCTTCTCAGAGTATTGCCCTTTTTATGGCATTGGTCACGGTGAGCACACTGTGTGCTTTAAGGGTGTATAATCCGATGCTTCTTTAGAAACAAACCACAGAGAATCATCAAATGAACCACAATTCTCACTTAATAGATTGACACTATCCCTTTGTGTTCTCATAAATATATGCAAATTTACTTTTTAACTCTTTTTTTGTGTCTAAAAGTATTTTATCACATGAACAGAAACAGATAAAGCATTACCTCATTAAAGATTTTATGATACTAAATGGAGATAGAAGGAGACCTGACTTGGGGTGGTAAACACACAATAAAATACACAGATGATATATTGTAGAACTGTATACCTAAAATCTGTATAATTTTATTAACCAATGTCATCCCAATAAATTTCATAAAATATTTTATAATGCTATTGTTTTAGTTTGTTTAATAGGTAATATTTAACACCTTTTTTTTTAAATTCTAGAAGCTTGATGTTGGTATGTGTGTTTGTTCGCTTGTATATATGCCCTATCATTTATACACTAGTTGATCTTTATAATGATACACCTTTTGAAAATTGTGTTGCTAAAAAGTTCATCACTCATTACAGGTGGCACAGTCTCACATGTCAATCAGAATTTGTAGCTTTCTAGATCTTTCCTTGTCCTCCCCACAGCTCAGACTGGCTTCTTTTCCCTGTCTCTTTAACAAAAAGAGACTGACATTTTCACTGATTTTTCTATACACTCAGGCTACCCTCAGGTATGTAGCAAAAAACACTCTGAGGAACTCCAACATCTTAAGCAGAGTTCTCTGGGTTTCATTTACTGATATTATTACCTTTTACTGTTTATCTTTCCTTATTTCCTTGTAGAGTTACCTCTTTTTTTTCTTTTATAGACATCCATTAACGAAGATTTCTCATAGCTACTTAGATGTCAAATAAAACTGCATTTGCTTTTGCTTTCTGAAACATATTTTAAATTTCTCTCTTTTCTGATACTAGAATAGCATATATAGCCTATGCATCTGCTTTGGTTTCTTTGGAAAAATAAGCAGATACACAATTGCACAAATCAGTCTTTTCCTCTTGTGCTAGAAATCAGCAGAAACCAAAGAGAAAACAGAAAATATTCATAAAACCAGGAAACCTATATTATATGCATATTTCAAAACACCTGCAAGATCTGCCAAAAGCAGCTACATTTGGACTACGTTGCATAGGAGAAGTACAAAAAAAGAAGAAAGAGAAGGAGAGAGAGGGAGGACAAGAAGGAGAAGGAAGAGGTGAAGGGAGAGGAGGAGGGGGAGGTAGAAATTGAGGAGAAGGTTGTGAATCTCAGAAATCAATTGCCAAAATATACAATACTTCCTGAGTCTGAGGAGTGTATGCTGAAATGCAAAAACTATTTATCCCTTATTTGCAACACTGGCTGCAGGAACTAGGATAAGTAGAGTGACTGATAAAAACTCTCCTAACCTGGTTTGATTAAGAGTAATAGAGAAGGTGAAATATGCAAAACATTATTTAAATCAATTCTATTGGTAGAAAGGAGCCAATCTGCTTCTGAAGAAAAACAAACAAACAAAACACACAACACCAGAAAAAAAGGCAGTTTTTAGATTACAAAAAAAATTATGGGAAGACATGCAAATAGCTACTGCAAGAAAATGCAACTTATTCAATTACTGGTAATCTTGTCACACCATCTAAATAAAGATAAATTTTTAAAAAATGAAGGAAAATCTCTATATAAAGCAATAACTTTAACAAGTGTCAAATAAAAGAGATATTTAAATACATGGAGTAGATGTAAATTATGACTACAACATGAGTGAAGCAATCATTTCTATGAAGAAATAGAGCCATAATTCAAGAACTTACTCTAAACTGGTAAAACTCAGGAAAGAGAAGAAAAGAACAGAATCGTCACAGAATAAACTATGATAGGACAATGAGTGCAAAAATACAGTGGAAAACCCACAAAAAATATAGACTAGAAACTAGACAAGTAATAAAATGAAGCAGTAATAAGGAAAGAACCCAGAGGAGTCAAGTAAAAATATTAGGTATCTAAAATAGGCAAAAGAGATTCACAATATAGATATTCAATAATTAGAATTCCAAAGCTGAAAAACAAAACAATTGAAAATGGCAAATATTTAAATGTATAATTTAACAAGTAATTTTTATTTTTTCTTTTTTTAAATTGTTGTTCAACTATGGTTGTCCTCTTCCGCCCATCACCCCCCCAACCTACCCACTCCCACCTCCCACATTAAATCCTCCCTTCCCATTAGCTTTGTCCATGTGTCCTTTATACATGTTCCTTGACAAGACCTTTCCCCTTCTTTCCCCAGTTATCCCCCTACTCCTCCCTTCTGGTTACTATCACTTTGTCCTTTATTTCAATGTCTCTGGTTATATTTTGCTTGCTTGTTTGTTTTGTTGATTAGGTTCCACTTATAGGTGAGATCATATGTTATTTGTCTTTGACTGCCTGGCTTATTTCACTTAGCATAATGCTCTTCAGTAATAAAATATTTGTGTCTATAAAATATATTTTAAAATACCACATTACCAGGTATAATAGACACTGAATAGTCAATACTTAGATGTATACCAATAAAAGAATTTTTTGGTCAGCCAGACTAAAAGATCAAATCATTTATCAGGATTTAAAGATATGATTAATCTCAGATTAATTAACTGCAATACATTTTTTCAAACATTAAGTATTAAAATATTTTTAAAGGTGAGTGTTTTAAATGGGGGTTCATTGTACTATTCTGATTACTTTCTATATGTTTGAATTTTTCCATAATGAACATTAAAAAATTATTCAAATGTGATAACTGATGTTCCTTTTTTGTTTGTTTTTGTTGTTAGTGGTTTTATTTGTTTTATTTTTTAATTGGGAGCATACTTTTATTTTTATTATTATTTTAAAAATATTTAATATCCACTTCACCCATTTTTTCTACCTCCATACCCCACCGCTAGCCATCACCAGTCTGTTCTCTAGATCTAAGAGCTTAATTTTTTCTTGTTTTGTTCTTCAGCTTTTTTTCTGATTTCACATACAATAGATATGAAATAGTATTTGTCTTTCTCTAACTGACTTATTTCACTTGGCCCCATGCCTCAGGTTTCATCCATACTGTCACAAATGACAAGGTTCATTCTTTATAATTGAATAGTATTCCATATTGTATTTATATACATATATACACAATAAAATATTATACATATAAATAAGAATTACATTTTCTTTATCCATTCATTTGTCAATGGACACTTAGGTTATTTCCATATCTTGGCTATTGTAAAAAATGCTGTAATGAACGCAGGGATTGTTTTCTTTGGATAAATACCTAGAAGTAGAATTGCAGAATAATATGATAGTTCTATTTTTAAATTTTTGAGGAATATCCACACTCTTTTTTATAGTGGCTGCACCAATTTACATTCCAATCGACAGTGCACAAAGTTTCCCTTTTCACCACATTCTTTACAACATTTATTTCTTATCTTTTTTGATAATAGCTGTTTTAACAGGTGTGAGGTGATAGCTTGTGGCTTTGATTTGCATTTTCCTCATGATGAGTGATGTTGAATGTCTATTCATGTATCTGTTGGCCATCTGTGTGTCATCTTTGAAAAACTATTTACATTTGCCATTTTTAATCAACTATTTTACTATTGTGTTATCTGATTTTTTTGTTTGTTTGTTTACAATCATTTCTTTATACATTTTGGAGGATCTGGCCTTTCCTTCAGGCAAGGGACTCTGAATTTGTAAATTGGCTTAAGATTGGAAATCAGATGAAATCCATGCCTTTCCCTTGTGGCAACTCAAGTCAGTTTTGTGGCAGAATTTCTCTTGTTACAGAGATCGAGTAGGATTATAATAGGGTACCCATCTCCTTCATTATTATGAAAGACATTATTATCAAAGACATTATGATCAATTAGATGTCACCAAAAATAGTTGAGGGTTAAAGTATTCTAATCACGGCTGGGTTCTTGCTGTTCAGTATAGCATTTGTGTCCCTTTTGCATCTATAGTTTAGGCACCGGTCCTTCAGGATTGCATCATCCTCATCAGAACTGGAAAACCCCTGACAAACACCTACCACTATCACACCTTCTGTTGAGAAGACAGATTCTACAGAGCTTTTCGAAGATACTGGTAATTCCCTCAATAATGTATTTCTGATTGCCCTAGTAAATGACGTGTACTTTGGATCCTTTCAGATCGTAGAATGGGAAGAAGATGTAAAGTTACATATGCTAAATTCACTTTAATATTCCTGTCTTCTTAAATTGTTAGATTCTTTCCTCTATATTCTGCCAGCTCTGTCCTTAAATCTCATTTAATGTAAATAAGAATATATTTCAAGCTTTAGACAATCAAGCAAGTTAACTGTTAAAGGTTCTGTCACAAGTTAACACATTAAACACAGAATCTGTGAAGGGGCAGCTTTATCAATATATTGCCCCAGGTTCAGTATTAAATTCTATCGTCTTTGCTCTCAATCTTTTAGAGCCCGTTCTCACGTGTATTCTTCCAGTGACTGTCATTAAAGTTACAATTGAGCAAAATCTTGCATTTCTTTTGGAGAACAAATGTTTTACTTTTTAGTCAGACTTTGTAACTGCCCTCCTTCCCTTCATTTTCCCCCTATTGCCTGGAGCGTGCTAAAGTGAGACTTTGGTAATGGGTCTGGGGTCAATAAGTGGGGGTTGAAGTGGATCTTGAAGAAAATAAACATCCCTTTACATGGCAAGTTTCCAAGGTGAGGTTACTATAGGGTCTTCAGGCAAAGCAAGGCTAATTCCTCTGACATGCATTGCTCGACTGCTTTAATTACAAAAGGAGCTTAAAGTTCTTAGCTTTATTTATCCAACTCCACATACATTTTGTCATGTCCAGTGTTAAGGTCCAACTGTTTTCCCATCATTGCTCTAAGCGTTATTTGATGAGACTTGATGAGTCTGTGAATACATTTTATATAGTAATTCTCTTATGTACACAATTAACTTTTAGATCTGACTTACAGCTGTAAAAAAGTAAGAGAATTTTTCAGGACCACCATAGCAGACCATAGATTTTCTGTCATTAGCTGAATACTTAAAATCTCAAATTGTCTTAAGTTCTCCTCTGCAGTTAGAAATAGCCACACCACTCACAGCCCTTTTAGTGATGAGTACAACAAGGGTCAAGAGCAGCAGCCCCTTGATTCACGGATATATAAGGAAAACTATTATTTAAATAAAGGTTGTATCTCAAAGCAAGGGGGACAAGATAAATTAGCAAGTTGGAACAAGTAGACAGCCATCTATAGCAAAATAAAGTTGGATCCATACTTGACTATACATATATACAGTATATACAATATTAATTTTTTTAAAAAAGCAAACCATGAGAGCAATAGGGAAAATTACAGGAAAACTTTCATGGAAAAGACTTTTCTAACTAGAAATCAAAACCCAAACCCAGAAGTCATAAGGGAAGAGACTGATAAATAAAACTATACAAAATTTTATAACTTCTGTTTGCATTTAGAAAATACAAGAAAAAGACAAAGACAAATAACGAACTGGGAAAATGTTGTCAATTCACAACATAGAAAAAGTGCCAATCTTTCTAAGATATAAAAACCTAGATATTCATAAAAAGGTAGGAAAATGAGCAAAGAATATGAACAACTCACAAAAAATAAATTCAGATGGCTCTTAAATATATGAAAAGATACTTGCCTCCTAATGCCACCTAATGGGTGGGACTTTTTACCTCAATTTCCTATATTAACTGTCTGTTATCACCAATATTCTTAAAATACATGTGCAAATGATATGGGGCGTTTGCTTGAGGTCATCAAATCAAATGCTTTCCCTCTGACAGGGTAGCACCTCCAGTTAAAGCAAAACCTTAAAGACTCCAGCTTATATGTTAAGTTGGTGAAATATTGGGTTAGCCTAAAAGTTCATTTGTTTTTTTTTTCCTTAAGATGGCTCTAGTAGCACTTAGTTGTCTTTAACTTTATTGGCAACAATTTTGTTAGATTGTATTGTGACAGTTGTCATATCAGTGTGCTTTTAAAAACACATTAAAATTGGTGAACTTTTTAAAAAAATGTACTTGTTTATTTATTTTTAGAGAGCGGGGAGGGGAGGGAGAGAACCAGCAATGTGTAGTTGCCTCTCATTCATCCCCTACTGGGGACCTGGCCTGTAACCCAGGCATATGCTCTGACTGGGAATCAAGCAGGTGACCCTTTGGTTCGCTGGCCAGAGCTCAGTTTGCTGAGCCACTCCAGCCAGGGCAAAATTGGTGAATTTTTGTGTAGCCATTTTAATATTGAAGATGGAAGAAAATATAAATTTTTTTGACATATTATGATTTTTATTTCAAGAAAGGTAAAAATGTAACTAAAATGTAACAAAAGATTTGTGCAGTGTATGGAGAAGGTGCTGTGACTGATCAAATGTGTCAAAGTGGTTTGTGAAGTTTCATGCTGGAGACTTCTCATTGGATGATGCTCCACAGTTGGGTAGATCAGTTAAGGTGATAGTGATCAAATTAAAACATTAGTTGACAATGATCAATGTTACCTCATGAGAGATAGCCAACATACTCAAAATATCCAAATCAAGAAAGTTACTGGTGAAAATTAAAAATATGTCTTTTATTTTATGGAAAAAACATGGACTTTTTGGCCAGCCCAATGCAAGAGAATGCCAGTATAGTTTGCGTTATTGTTTTATGCATCTAGATACTGTATGTTTTAAACCATGAAACCAGATGTAAGGTATACAAATAATAAAAATCTGATCAAATGTGTTATGTCTTTGAAATGGGTACCCATTATTGTAAAAGCATTATAAACAAGATAACGCTCATATTTTAACCATAAAATGTTACATACAAATACATGTTCTGAGGTCAAATGGAATAATAATGGGCACAACTAGCATACCCTCAGTCCTCCACATGACAGGGTGATAGAGATAGAAGTCAAGTAGCTGCCTCTTCCAGAAAATTGAAAATCCCTAGTATTCTACCTGAGTGATCCTAATTAGTAGTCAATATTTTGAGGCTAAAATTACTCGTATTTGTTAATTGTCTATATTTTAAATTCACAGTTATTCGTAAGCTCCAAAACCTGCATTTGTACAAAATGGACCACAATTGGGGAGTACTTTGCAAGTGTTTAGAGATGGTCATGATGCCACATCTCCAAATTAAATTTTAGCCTTATTTTCCAAAGAATTGATTCCTTCTTGAAGTTTCTCGTCAACAGCTTGCTTAGACTAATGAATTGAAAATATGCCAAGCTTAAAATGCGAAAGACTGTGCAAATCGAACAAATCAGATCCATTCCTATTTGCATCTTAAAGCCTTTCAATCATCACTTCACATAACAAAATCACTGGCCTCCATCAGTGAATTCTTAGGCAGTTCTACCCTAGAGCAGAACTCTCCTTGACCTGGATCACAGCTGAAAAAGAAGACAGATAAAGACAGCTGCAGCATGTCCTAAGTGGTGGAGATATACCATTCTTCACTGTTCAGCTGAAAGTCAATTCATCATCAGTGATATTCAAAATGAGAACTCTCTGCTGACATGCCAAGCACAATGGAGGCAATATATATGATTTTGATTGCTGGTGGACTGACTGTAGGAATTTGAGGAAATGGATTTTTTTGTACTGGTTAACTGCACTGGCTCAGAAGGAAAGACAGCTCTTTGATTGACATCATCCTGGTCAGCGTAGCCATCTCTAGAATCTGTTTGTTGTGTGTAATATTTTTAGATGGCTGCGTTATGCTGCTCTCTCCAGATACATATGCCCATGGTGAGCTAATGAACACTTTGGATGTTTTATGTGTTCATTCATAGCATTCACGTGTCTGGTTTACTCTCACCTCAATATCTTCTATTGACTCAGGATAGTGGATATATCCCACTCATTTTTCCTCTGGCTGAAGCTAAAGATCAACAGTCATCCTTGGGATTCTTTTGATTTCCTTTCTCATCTCTTTAATTATTAGTGCTTCATTGACTGAGGACTCCTGCTGTCACTTTAAGGTTAATTATGAAGAAAATATAACTTGGGAATTCAAAGTGAGTAAAATCCCAAATCCTTTCAAAGAGCTTACCCTGAATCTGGGGGCTATAGTTCCCTTTATTCTTTGCCTGATCTAATTTCTCTTGTTTCTTTGCTCCTTCTTAAGACACCAGGCAGATGAAACTTCATGCAGCAGCATGCAGGGACTCCAGCACAGAGGCCCACATGTGGACCCTAGAAGGCAGTAATCATCTTTCTGCTGCTCTTTATTATGTACCACAGTCTTTCTTGTCATAACCTATTGCTTTCTGATTCCTCAGAGAAAATTTGTGGCAAGGTTTGTTTGCATAATTACTGTCATTTTTCCACAAAGGCATCCATTCATCCTGATAATGGGGAACAGTAAGCTGAGGAGGCTTTTCTTTTAAAAACATATTTTATTTATTTATTTTTAGATAGAAGGGTAAGGGAGAGAGGAAGAGAAGGAGAGAAATATTAACATGCAGTTGCTTGGCACACACCCCTTACTGGGGACCTGGCTCCCAGCCCAGGTATGTGCCCTGACTGGGAATGAAATGGTCAACCCTTTTGTTTGCAGGCTGGTACCCAATCCACTAAGCTATACCAGCCAGGGTGAGGCTTTTCTGAAGGTGCTAAGGATTATGAAAGATTTTCACAAAAGAAGGCAATCTTTTGTTCCATTAAGAATCCTGAATACAAGGAATAAAATGTCAACAAATGCTCACTTGTCCCAATTTATGGTATTCACTTTTTATTATATGCTGTTATAAATAATATCTATCATTATTCTAAATTTTCCTTTGTGTTTCTTCACATTTTGTCTTATTTGATTTTGAATCCATCATCAAACCACAGGTGTTTCTTTGTCTTTTAAGAAAAACTGAGCCTGAATCCCATATTAACATTGCCTACATAGAAAAAGGTTCTATTTCTTCCTGCCATGTACAGGTAAACACTTTGAACTCAATAACAGAAGAATTTCAAGGCAACACACTGTGGGGAAGAAATTTTTAAAACACACTAGTCCTTCCTATAAAATCAATTATGCAAAAAAAAAAAAAAAACCCAACTGCCTAATTTGTCAGAGCTGAAAGTCAATCCTTAATTTTTCTGCCCTATCATCACCTCTATTTCTGGAATGGTTCATCCTTATCAGAATGGGGGAGGTGCTCTTTGGAGAGATTTTGCCTAGGGTGGAATATAATGTAGGAAAAGAGGTGTGATCTCAAGAATGAAGGTTTGACCAGGAAAGGGGGAGGTTGCACAGTTAGGAATGTGTAAACCAGAACAACTTTGAGAAAATTAAACCCCAAATAAGTAAGTAAATCCTAAGTAAACCCTAGCTGGTGATGCCAATTTAAGGAGTCAATTCTCAAATGTTCTTTGAAATGTTCTCTCTACCCTACTAGATTTAAGGAGCTTTGACATGTTTTTTTTTTTTTCCTTAACATCATTCTCTGTTCTATTTTGTTTCAGTCAGTATTTTATAGATAATTATTTCTTTTAAATTACTAACTTTATGTTTTCCTATTATGCATCATACACAGGTAAGAAATAGGGGAAATGCTACATATGATGTTTACAGTGCAAAATACTTAAATACAAGAAGAGGAACTCTCATTTGTGTGATTTGTAAACCTAGGTTAAAATTTATTGTGAGTTGTCATGTTTCCCAAACATAAATTAAATTTAATAGTAGAATTGATTTTATTCCTAGAATTATTGTTTTTTAATAAAAAAATTTAAAGTGATTGTCCATTTAGAGAAATGACTAAAGTGCAGAATGTGAGATCATAAATCTCATGAAAGTTGTCACTTGTAACTAGAATAACTTAAAGTGTAAATTTCTTAATTTTATTTTTTATTTTTTTAATATTTTTAATCTATTTTAATTGTTGTTCTTGTACAGTTTTCTGTCTTTTGCTCCCATTCCAGCCCACTGCCCCAGCCCTCCCTACCTCCCTCCCATTTCCACTCCCCACTAGTTTTTGTCCATGTGTCTTTTATACTTGTTGCTCTAAACCCTTCTTCCCCTTTCCCCCTGAAATTCCCTCCCCTTCCCCTCTGGTGACTATCACCCCCTTCTCAATTTCTGTGTCTTTGGTTATATTATGCTTGTTTTTTTTTTTTTTTTTTTTTGATTAGGTTCCCGTTAAAGGTGAGATCATATGGTATTTGTCTTTCATTGCCTGGCTTATTTTGCTTAGCATAATGCTCTGCAGTTCCATCCATGCTGTCGCGAAGGGTAGGAGCTCCTTCTTTCTTTCTGCTGCATAGAATTCCATTGTGTAAATGTACCCTAGTTTCTTGATCCATTC
>PVKU01013189.1:0-30464 GCA_004027475.1 Anoura caudifer | reverse complement strand
GGGGGACCAGGCCAGGTGGGGGGCCCACCTTCCCAGGGACAGGAGGAGGGCTGGGGAGAGGAGGAAAGGGCCACCCCTCCCGCCTGTGGAAAGGGAAAAGAGGCAGCCCCAAATAAAGAGATAAACTTTTCCTTGGGATGGAGGGACCCCCACGGTGGGAGGAGCACGCAGACATCCCCTCCCCCCCCCCCCCGCGCTCTCTCCATTTCTGTTCTGTGTCTCTCCTCCACACCTCCTCCCCTGCCCCCTCCTCTGTCACTCTTCCCCATCACTCTCTCCACCCACTCCATTCCCCGCCCAAGTGGAGGAGGAGGAAGACAGTGAGGCCTCGGACAGTTTCCTTTCTGCCTGCACTCCTGCTACAGCGGAGGGGAAGAGGAGACCGCGGCCGCTGGTGCTGGCTCACTCGGGGCATGGGGACCCCGTGGATGCCCTGGCCACTCCTCTGGGCAGTGCTGCAGCTGGGCTGGCGGCCAGGATGGCTTCTCGGTAGGTGACCAGGACTGCCTGATGAGGGTCAGGGCTAAGACAACCTCAGGCCCTCGGTCCGGGCCGGGGGGACGGGGCTGTGGCAGGGCTCCTGGCAGGTGCTGTGTGGCTTTGAGCCAGGAAAGTGCTGTCTGGGCTCCCCTGGCGGGGAGGCTCCTGAGCAGGCAGGCAGGAGTGTCCCAGCTCTTCCTCCGTGTCCAGCGGGCAGCAAGCCCGTGCCCTTCTCTGTAGGGTGACAGGGCTGGGCTGGCCGGAGCCCCAAACATGGGCCCCGTCGCCCCAGCTTGTGTTTTCCTGGGATGGACAAGCCTCACAGGGGGCTGGCTGGTGCCTGAGGTGACAGGTGGGCTGGCCCTGAGACCTACTCTAGTCACATCAAAGGTAACCGTGTGAACGAAGGCCGTCCCCCCAACCGTCTCGGGCACACGCCTCAGGTCTCTGGAGGAGATTCCCTGGCGCAGACAGACCCTGGGCACAGCTCACAGAATCCACGGTGTGTTCCGGCAAAGCGACCTGGCCCTGGGCCAACCTGCGTGAGCCATCCGGGGAGACCTCAGGGCCAGCGCGGAAGCTCAAAGCTGGGGTCGGGTCGGCGTTCCCAGGGCTGTGACCCAAAGGAGCCTGGTGGAGGGCCCTGGGGGACCCAGACATAGGAGAAGAGGGGGCATGTGTCACCCGGGAGGAGCAACCAAGGCGTCCTGGGGAGCTGTGACCCGCGCCCCAGCGTGGCCTGGCCCCTGCAGGACCCCTCCCCTAAGCAGGGAGAGGCACGGAGAGGCTTCCCCAGTCAGTCCCTCCAGTTTCAGACGCATTAGCCTGCGTCTTGGGCAAGATCTTGAAATTCAGCGTGCCTCAGTTTCCCCCCGTGACCGGGGCTCAGGGGCGGCCCCGCTGGCGCTGCCGCGTCTCGGGCGTGTGGGGCCCTCCTCTGGCTCTTGCCCCAGCCTCCTCGGCTCTGGGCCTCAGGGGACTTTCTACTCAATGACATCTTCTTTCCTTGCTAACTCGTTCCCTCCATTTATTATTTTAGCCATTCCCGTGGAACCCTCCCCCCGCCCCGTGTACACGGTTTTCTTGCATTTTACGAAATACCCCGCACCCAGCGGTGGGCCGCCCCCGCCCCCTGCTAGCAAGGGGGGTGGACGGGTGTCAGGAGCCCTGGCTGATGCGCTCAGGCCGAGATCGGCTGCCCTGCAGGGTCCCGGGATCAAATCGGGTCACTTACAGACACCGTCCAGCACAGCCTGGGACACGCTTTTTAAGTCAGATCGGTTTATTTATTTTTCATCTTACAATTTTGAAAAAAAAAAAATGAAATATACAGAAGAGTGACAAAAACAGCAGTGAATGCCCTTCACCCAGAGTTGCTGGCTGGTAATATCGGCCCGTCTGCGGTGTGTCTCAGGGCAGTGGTGACAAACGCTTCGGACCCGGTGGCTCCGCTGCAGGAGGTCACAGTCTCCCAGCTCCGCAGCGGGGACCTGGCCCAGGTGTCAGCTGCACGGCCTCCTCGGAGGCCCGAGGGAGGGTCGGTCCCAGGCCTCTCCGGCTCCTGGTGGCACCATCAGTCTTCTCCGGCCTGGGCTGGAGACGCCTCGCCCGGGCTCTGCCTGTCTTCACGTGGTCTGTCCTGTGTGTGTCTGTCCAGAAGCCCTGCTTCTTCTGCAGACACAGTCCTGCCTACAGGCCACTCTCTGGGCCTCATCTGAACAATCAAACGCAGGTGTGACCACCTGTCCCCAAATGCGGCCTCACCGAAGTGCTGGGTCAGCACTCAGTGTGTGCCGGGCGCCCATCCCATCCTGGCTCGCCACCGAACTCGGGCTGGGCCGCAGGGAGCTGGCTGCTCTGTGGGTGCCGCAGCCGTGTCCTCATCCCAGGACGGCGGCTCCCTGCGGCCCGAGCTCAGATGCCCGCAGCCCAGCAGGGCCTGCAGGTGTGGAAGCCACTGTCCTCGGCTTCCTCGGACCAGGGCAGGCACCGCCTCCCTGCCTTTGCAGGCCCTGAGGTTCTCTCTTTTAAAAAATCCAAATCTCGTTTTGCTTTGCATATGGAAACCCTTAGGACCGGGAATAGTTTGACCGCAGTGGAACTGCGTTGCGTTAGTTTCAGGCGCAGGGTGTAACAATGTAACAGTTCGATGTTTGTGTGGGAAGTGATGGCCCCGGGTAACGAACAAGGTGTCAGGTTTATTTTCCTGTCATGGAAATCGTCCGGATTCCCTCTCCTGCCTACTTGCAAATGTGCAGCGGCTGTGCCTCCCTCTCCGGGAGGGTCGAGGGTGTTCCCCAGACCCCCTGGCCCTCTGACAAAGTGTTTTTGTTGGCACAGATTTGCTGCAGCCTGGTTGCTGAAGGTATTTCCCTTTGCAGACGGATGAGTTAGCAATTTCGAACCACCTGTGTGTGCCAAGACTGAACAAAAAAAAAAAAAATCCCATGCTGCTAACTCTGAGATTCAGGTTTCTAACTGTCAGCGCTAGAAGGCACCCTGCGGCCTCAGGTGGTTGGAATGGGATCGGAACTTGAACCCAGGGCTTCGAGCCAACTCTCCCAACAGCCACACCTGCCCGGGCCCCTTAGGGTCTCAGTGCTCTTCCTGCCCCCCCCCCCCCCCCCGCCAGGAACTCTGCGAAATCCTCTCTTGCATCCCTTCCTTTGCTCGCAGCCGCCACCTGGAGCTCTGACTGAGTCACACCTAGGACAAGGTCATAGTTTCCTAACCTGTCTCAAGGTTTCCAGAGGCAAAGAAGGCACCAGAGGTGGGCACCCTGTGGCCGAGGAAGGGTGTCCCGGCAAGTGCACAGCCTCGTGGGAGGGGCAGCCTGGACGTGGGCCCCGCGTGGGGACTTCCACCCGGTGTCGCAGATTCTCCGGCGTTCGAGGAGGGAGGCCTGAGACCCACATTTTGGTGTGACATCTTCTATGTGTGAGGTGTTAATGAATTCGAGGCTGTTTTGTTTTTTTTTTTTTTTTAAAGTTCTGTGTGAAGTAAAAGTGGGAAAAAAACCCTGTATCTGCAGGCCAGGTGTACCCACCACAACCATTTGCAAGTTCTGGCCAAAAGCTTCTGAGAACAGATGACATTTAAATAAATAACGACAGCCGCCCCTCGGCATCCGGGGACCGTGTCCCGAGATGCGAGATGCTCGGGGCCCTCCCTATCCCAGCACCACGACGTGGTGTCGGCGTGGAGCGCCAGCAGGCGCACCCTCCAGCACCCGTTCCACGTGGGTTCAGCGAATGCTCAGCACGCAGCAAATTTAAGTTTCGCGTTTGGGAATTTTCTGGGATTTTTTTATTCTTTCGAGCACTTCGACCAGGGGTGGGTCAGGTCCACGGACGCGGAGAGCTACAGAGCGTAGCTGCCCCGCCGCCGCGGCATCGCCAGGACTTACTCACCCTAGACCCTTCACCCACCCCCCACCCCCACCTGCGGCAACCAGCTGTCTGCTCTCTGCTTCCACGAGCTCGCTTTTCGCTTTGTTCCGTGGTCGTTGTTCCAGATTCCACGTGTGAGTGAGACTGCCTGGTGTTTCTTTTTCTCTGTCTGACTTATTTCACTTAGCATGATGCCCTCAGGGTCTGTCCAGGCTGTCAAAAGCAGTGAGATTTTGTTGTTTTTTATTGCCGAGTAATGTTCCATTGTACATATGCACAGTTCTTTTTAAAAATAAATTTCTTTCTTTATTTATTTATCTTCAGAGGGGAAGGGAAAGAGAGAGGGAGAGAAGTATCAATGTGTGGTTGCCTTTTGTGCATCCCTTGCCAGGACCTGGCCCGCAACCTAGGCATGTGCCCTGACTGGGATTCGAACCGTGATCCCTTGGTTCACCGGCCCGCGCTCAATCCACTGAGCCATACCAGCCAGGGCCATATGCACACTGCTTCGTCATCCACTCGTCTGCTGATGGGCACCGAGGTTACTTGCGTATCTCGGCTACCGTAAATCAGGCGGCAGTGAACATGGGCGGGCACATGTCTTTTCTGCTAGCGTTTTTTCTTCCGGTGCACACCCAGACACGGAGCCGCTGGATCCTATGGAAGCTCTATTTCTAATTTTTGGAGGAGGCTTCACACCGTTTCCGCAGCGGCTGCCGCAGTCTGCGTTCCCACCGACAGTGCGCAAGGGTCCCCTCTCCCCACACCCTCGCCAGCACTTGCTGCTTGTTGGTTTGCCGATGGTGGCCATCCTGGCAGGGGCGAGGTGCTGTCTCATGGGGGTTTCATCCCCACGTCTCTGATGATGAGTGACGTTGAGCATCTTTTCATGTGTCTGTGGGCCCTCCGTCTGTCCTCCTTGGAAAAATGCCTGTTCAGGTGCGTTGCCCATTTCGTAATCAGATTGTCTGTTTTCTTTTTCTTTTTGAGTTATATGGGTTCTTTACATGTTTTGTATGCTAACCCCTTATCAGATAATGTGACTCACAAATATTTTCTCCCATCCTGTAGGCCCTTTTCATTCTGTTGACGGTTTCTTTGCTGTGCAGAAGCTTTGTCGTTTGCTGTAGTCCCTCTTGCCTACTTTTGCTTTGCTGTCCGCCCTGGCCTTCCGGAAGGGTCCCAGCTTGTGTGCAGGTGCCCGCCACCTGGGTGTGTCTGATGTTTGGTCGTGGAAGATCACAGATATGGGGGTCCTTCTTGGGGCACCCATTGGGGACCCCGCATGGGGTGGTTCTCTCTGGGCTCCTTTTCTCCTTGTGATGAGTCAGAGACTCGGGGTGCGGGGGCAGGTGCACAGGGAGAGACCCACTTCCTCCGGTCCCGGTTCTGGGCGAGAGGTCACAAAGAGCCAACAGACAAGTGAGTCCGTCGATTCAGGTTAAGGTGGGGGTGGGGTAGATGAGATCCGAAATTGAAGAGAACAGGGTCCCCCTTCCACGTGGTGGGGGGGGAGGGCCAGGGCTGTCAGCAGTGCCCGCGCTGGGGCTCTGTTGACGGGGCCTGTGCACTGCGTGGCCCCCCCAGAGAGCTTCTTGGGCAGCCCTGGCCACAAGAGGGGCTCTGCTTGGAGGCCCTGGCAGGTGGGACGCGGGTGGAGGCACGGATTGGGGGACGAGGTGGGGGGCGACCTGGGGTGTCGCCATCCAGAATAGGCCTTCCTGGGGTGTTGGCGAGGAGGGCGCCGGCGGGTGGGCCCGAGGAACCGCCGCCCCACGCTCTGTTGCCGCGATGTCGCCGCGTGACGTCGCCAAGTCTGCGTCCGCCTCAGGCTGTCACTCACAGGACGCGTTCTTTGCGAGGGCTTGTGTGCTTCCAGAGCGAATGTGCGAGGACGTTGGGGTTGGTGTCGCCGAGGGGGCGCCCAGCGTTCTGGACGTTGGGGCACACCGTCACGAGGGAGAGGAGGTCCGGCTGTGTCCCAGCCCTGCCTGTGTCACCCCCAGAGGACTCCACCTGTCCATGGGGGTGACACCACCTGTCCATGGGGGTGACCTGGCCCCTCCAGGGCCCCCTGGCCTCCGTGACACCCATGTGCCTCCCAGCCAGTGGGACGTACCCTCTGCACATGCCCGGGGCCATGCCTGGGGCCTCTTGGCTCTGGCTCACATCCAGCTTGCACTTGATGGGACCCACAGGGACACACCTGCAGCCGCAGGACTGGCCATGTGCCAGCCTTGACTGTGTGTCGATGGCCAGCAGATGGGCCAGGGGAGGGGACACGGCAGGAGATCCAGGCTGGCTGGGCCCTGGCCTCTCCAAGCCGGTGTCCTCAGTGTAAATAGCCACAGAGATGCAAGGACACTGGGAACACTGCCGGACCCATCTGGTGTCACTGCCTTGAGGCCCACTTGCCCCCCCTAAATTTGTCCTGCGTGAGGCCCTCGGTGTGGAGGGGCGGGGGGTACCTTGGTCACATGTGCCCCGACGTGGCTCAGACCGAAGGCGCCTTGAGTTTCAGCCCCATCTTGCTCTCCTCGGGGCCACCGCAGGCGGGTCTGGTGGCCGCGCGCAGGGCAGGGCAGGGCAGCCGGCCTGGGATGTGGTCAAGTGTGGGAGCCACGCCCAGCCAACATTCCACAGCGGGGCGAGCACATGTGTGAACATGTGTGTGCACATGTGTGAGGGAGGGAGAGCATAACAGAGCATGTGCGTGCATTCCTGCGTCAGAGAGCCGTGCGGAGATTCCCAGACATGTCCTTGTTTTGGGGGAGCGTGGGCTGGAGCCCAGGGCACTAGGGCCTCCAACCCTGTGCCTCTCAGGGGTTAGGGCCCAGCTGGCCGCTGAACCGCAGTCCCCTCAGCCTCGGAAGACGAGCCGAGGCCAGCGGCACCCACGTGGGGGTCCCAGCTCTGAGCCTGTCCTGAAATGCAGGCGAAGGCTGACTTCTGAGCCCACCGTGGCTGGGCCCTCCACGGGAGCCCCCATCTGTCCCAGCCCAGTGCCCAGTGACCTGCCTCGTGCACCAGCAGAATGCAATCAGGCCAGGGACCTGGGGCGCAGAACTTCGGACCTGGCGTCACTGAGGGGGGTGAAGGCCCTACAACCACCTCTCGGGGGCCTAGGGTCAGAGCCGGAGGCAGCCCAGCCCCGGGTCCTGGGCAATCGACAAACCAGATCCCACTGTGGTGTCCCCTGGCGGTGGGGCCGAGCACCCCGTCCCCAGGGTGTGCAAGGAGAAGCCGCCAGACCCCACGGCAGAGACTCTGCGTGGGGGACTCCTGCGTGGGCTGGGCTTTCCGGAACCTTCCTACCCGACGGGAGGTGGAAAGGCAGGAGGGGGTCTTGGTGGGCTGCCCCCTGCCCCTTCCTCAAGGCCCCTGGCTCTCTCTCCCTAGAAACCCCCGCCAGGCCCCGGAGCCCCCTCACCTTCAGCCCGCCCCAGCTCACCGTGGCCGAAGGGGAGACAGCCACCTTCACCTGCAGCTTCTCCAACACGTCGGAGCACTTTGTGCTCAACTGGTACCGCGTGAGCCCCAGCAACCAGATGGTGAAGCTGGCCGCCTTCCCCAAGGACAGCGGCCAGGTCCACCAGGACCTGCGCTTCCAAGTGACGTGGGTGCCCAATGGGCGGGACTTCGAAATGAGCATCCTCCAGGCACAGCGCGAGGACAGTGGCACCTACCTCTGTGGCGTCATCTACCTGCGCCCCGAGATGCAGATCTACGAGAGCCCCTACGCAGACCTCACGGTGACAGGTACAGGGCTGAGGCCGGGGCGGGGTGGGGCGGGGCCTGCGAGACCCAGGGGCAGGGACTCTCCAAGTTCCACCCCCGGACTCGGTCCCACACCCAGGACCACAGTGACCGATGGCTAAGGGCCTCTGTGCTCAGAAGCTCCCCAGACCCACTTCTCCTGCGGGAGGGGCAGGGGCAGGGCCTCCCAGGGTCTCACAGGCCTGGGTGAGGCTGGTCCATGCAGGTGCAGGACCGTGACCCCCTCAGGACTTGAGGAGGGCAGGACCCTAGGCTCCTGCTTTGTGTCCCCACCCCTGAGCCTCTGCTTCTGTGTCTCCAGAGAGAACCGTAGAACCACCCACTGGGACCCCCAGTCCCCCAGCCAGGCCCGCAGGCAAGCTACAGGGCCTGGTCATCGGGGTCACCAGCGTCCTGGTGGGCATCCTGCTGCTGCTGCTGCTGACCTGGGTCCTGATCACCACCTTCCCCAGGGCCACTCGAGGTAATGCCCCAGCCTGGTGGAGCCCGAGGCACTGCCTGCGGCCTCGTCCACCAACCCCTCCCCCACAGCCCTCCACTGCGTGCACCCCCAGGGAGCAGGTGCACTGGCCCTGCCAGGGCCTGGGGTCCCCTTAGAGACCTAGCCATGGCCCCTCCCCCTAGCCTGTGCTCAGGAGGGGTCTTCAGGGAAGGCTGCTCCCACGGTCATACAGGAAGGCAGAGTCCCCTGGGCTGAGCCACCCCCAAACCTCAGCTGCACCTCAGGCTGTGGATCACAGTGACAGTGCTTCTAACAGCCACTGGCCCGGTGGTTACAAGCACAGCCCCCTCTGATCACCAGGAGGAAGGCTGTGGCTGCCCAGCCCTCCCACATACCTTGACGGTGTGGTCTGGGCAGCCGGTCCCCTCTGAGTCACTCTGCGGACAGAGGGACATCCCTGGGGCTGAAGAAAGGGATACTGCCCGCAGGGGCCCAGTCAGGGTGCGGTCAGCCCCTCCGCAGAGGCGCTGGTCAGGCCCTCCCGGGCGGGCATCCAGGGGTCACGTAGCCAACCGCAGGAGGCCCCACAGTGCCCTGGGCAGAGCAAGCCACAGGCCTCAGCACTCTCACCCTGAGCGGTTGGGGGCAGCCCCCACACTGACCTGCAGGCCAGGCCCTATGGGGTTCGCTTCTGCGGGGATCACACTTTCCTCCCGCAGATATTTTGAGCTGTTTCCTGCGCCCCAGGCGCTGGTCATGGTGGGGTCGCACGTGGCGTTCCCCCGCATCATTGGCTATATGTCTGCCGTGTGCGCTGTGGTGCCAGCCAGGGACCTGGGGTGGGTCTGTCCCCGGCCGTGGGCGCCAGGCGCGGCAGGCTTGAGACCAGAGCCCGTGGGAGCACGAGGCCTGGGAGCAGGCAGTGCTGTGCGGCCACGGACCCAGACGGCTCCTCTCCAGAGAGGACCCTGGCGGAGGAGCAGGGGCTCAGGGGTTCGTGGACAGTGGGGGCGAGCAGGGTGGGTGCTCGGGGGGCCCTTCCCATGGCCAGAGGCCTCCCAGCCCCCGGCAGGACTCCCCGACGAGACCCCCGCCGGGCCTGCCCCGGCAGGGCCTCAGGGGCTCCCCTGTGTCTCTCTGCAGGGCCCTGCGCCTGCTGCCGTGAGGACCCGCCTCTGGTGAGTTTCGTTCCTCTGCTGGCCATGGCGCTGGGGACACCGCAGGGAAGGGCGAGGGGACAAGAGGCCCTGCCCCACGGGCCAGCGCAGGCCACACCCGTCTGCAAGGCTGCGCTTCCTTTGCTCAGGAGGCCGGGCCCCAGGCCCAGCCGTGGGGCTCAGGCCCTGCCCTGGCGTGTGCGCGCGTGGGGGGCAGGTGTGCGTGTGCGTGCACGCTGGCCCCTCGGACAGTGCTGACCCTTTTCTCCCTCTCTCCTAAGAAGGAAGGTGTCTCCCCGGGGCCTGTGTTCTCCGTGGACTATGAGGAGCTGGATTTCCAGTGGCAGGAGAAGACCCCGGAGCCCTCCGTGCCCCCCGTCCCCCAGGAGACGGAGTACGCCACCATCGTCTTCCCTGGCAGACCGGGCTCCCCCGCCCGCAGGGCCTCGGCCGACAGCCCGCAGGGGCCCTGGCCTCCGAGACTCGAGGACGGACGCTGCTCCTGGCCCCTCTGACGGCCCCCGCCAGCCCCTGGCCTTCAGACCCAGCGACAGGGAGTGGAGGGACCCCCACCCCGGAGGAGCACACAGCCATGGGGGCCCCCCCGAGGACATGGGGCTGTGCACCGACTCTCCTCTTAGTCCTCAGGGACCTGGGCAAGGACAGGGGCCACCCCAGGGCTCCCAGCGCAGACCCCACGGAGCTGGCCCGGTCACTGACCTGGCTGCTGCTCTGTGCCTCCCACGCACCCGGGGCTTCAGGAGCCGCCGTGACCCTGCTGCTCCCGGGTGAGCCTGGTGTCTGGACAGGGAGTGCCAGGTCCTGGTTGGAGACTTTGCCTTGGGGTGGCAGGTGAGGGGCCCCCACGTCAAGGAGACCCGGCACACCGCTCAAGGGGCCCACGGGGCCGTGCCTGAGCCTGGTGCTTCCCAGGCTTGGACGAGAGAGCTCCTGGCCACGGTGTGTGGGCAGCACCCTGGAGTGGCCTCCTCCCTGGTGCCCATTCACGGTGCTATTTAAAGACACCTCGGAGGCTCCTGCCTAAAGTGCGGGGTGGGCGCCCTCCAGCCAGGCCTGCCGCGCTCTGCCCACCGGGCCCACAGCCTTGGCTGCCAGGCACGGGGCTCAGAAGCTCACACTTGAGAGGCCCTTCCCCTTCTATTATATTATAATTAAATGATGGCAGAAGCTCAAAGGAAGCCCCTGGTTCTGTCCTCCTCTCCAGGGCATGGAGAGAGAGGGGGGGCCCTGCTGCTCCGGGCAGGTGGGGGGCTCTGGCCCCCTCGGTCCCTATTGTAGAAACATGCAGGCCCCCTGAGGCCCCTCATCTCTGCTCCCCTCACACTCACACCCTCAGCCTCCGATGTCAGGGGGCTTCTGGGTGCCAGCCCCCAGAATCCTTTCCTGGACCCCCACCACACAGTCCCATGGCCCCTGGGCTGGGGCCAGACCAGGCGGTGGGTGGACTGCTCCAGGCTGCCAGCGAGCAGGTCTGGGGTGCAGCGCTCCGCAAGAGAACATGTGGTCCGGCCTCCAGAGCTGACAGGCCACCACCACGTTGGGCCCCTGCCCGCAAGGAGAGAGGCCCCCAACCTGCCGCCTCCCGGGGAGCCCTGTCTGGGCCCCACCAGCTCCCCAGCACTCTGAGCTCACAGCCTGTGCCTGCAGCCTGGGGTCCTGTCCTGGTCAGTGGGGAGAGGGGAGGGGGAGCCACCTGTCCAAGAAGAGGCAAGGAGCCGGACAAGGCTCGAGTCACAGGGAGCCCCTCCGGGAAGTCTGCAGCGACAGGGGAGCCCGCGGAGCCCAGCCGGTTCTGTGGGAAAGCACTGTGGGCGCAAGAAAGCCCAGGCCAGGAGCGGACATGGCACGAACACCTGGAAACAGAGGGTGTCGCACATCGGGCACCAGCCAGTCAGCCGAAAGCGCGGCAGAGGCCATTCTGTCCGCAGCAGAGCGGCGAAGATTGTGCCGGGTGGGCGGGAGTCTCCCGAGAAGCCCTCGGTGAGCGCGGCGCCCGGCTCATGGGAACGCGGGCAGACGCCACCGAGGCAGCAGCTCTCCCTGGGTTACTTTGTCACCTCACGGGACCCCACAGCAACCGCGCACCCGACCCGTAAAGTTCACATGGAAAAATGAGCGAGTAACAGCTGAGGACGCCAGGAAGGGGACAGTGGGAGACCTGCCACGTCGGACCCGGACGCGCCGGAACCGTAGCGGTGGAACGGGCTCGTGTGGAGGCAGGAACGGACCGGCCGGGCGGAAGGCAGACTTGGGCGAGCGGCGTAAGGCCCACACCGCTGCCTGGAGAAGCAGCCAGGTACGCGCTCGCCTCAGTGTGCACGCCCGGAGAATCCCCCCACGTGGCAGGGACACCGTGTGGAGAAGAGACCCCGCGAGGCGGAGGGACGGGCAGCTCACAGGGCGCGCCCTCCGGGACACCGGGAGAGCGTGGAGGGCAGGTGAGCAGGAGGTACGGCCAGCCAGCCCCCACACACACATCCATGCACGGGTGCACGGGTGAGCACGCACACACGTGTGCACGTGTAAACTGCATATGCGTATGCTATTGCTCATGCCTTAAACAACAAAGGCATATTCAGTTTTACTCACGGTAAAAAAGCGCAGGCTACGCTGCCTTGGGCCGCTGAGCGGCAGCTCTCCACGCTGCTGGTGCTGCGGCCCTCGCAGGTCGGCATCGCCCGCACGTCGCGGTGGGAGCACCAAACCGGAGGGGCAGCAGGCGACATCTAGCAGTTAGGGAAGTGTTTGCCCTTTGACCCACAGGCCCCACCTGGCGTGGAATACCACTCCCGCCCTGCACCTGGCAGAAACAGGGGCCTGACTCTGGGTGCCGGTGCTGGGTCTGGGGTCGCAGAGGACTGTGCTGGGGGCAGGGAGGCAGCGGGAGCCGCAGGGGCCTGGCTCCAGGACGGATGACAGAGCCAGTCTGGGCGGGGGGTGCGCAGAGCAGAGGACTCCGGGCCCAGAGACAAGGAACCGAGCTGGGGCCCTGTCGGAAGCAAAGAGAGAGGATCTGAGCGTCAAAACTACCAGAATTAGAACTACAAATCGAATCGATTAAAGAGCGTGAGATCACACCCATGCAAAAAGACACCAGCGCGGGCAGGGGGAGGGAGGAAGCGGCGGCCCCTCGCCCCGTCCTGCCGGCAGTGGCGGCCGCAGATAAGAAGTGGAAGCGGACACCGTCAGCACTTTGCATGTCGCCTTCCCGGAACGCGCCTGCCGCCTGCCGCCACTCACTTTTTCCGTTCCCCGGCTCTGCCCCGGCTGCATGTGTCACGGCCCAGCTGGGGCGTCTCGCCCACCCCCAGCCCACGCGCCCCGGCGGGTCTGCCCCTGCGTCGTCCCAGGGCTGGGCTTCCTGAACGAGGCCTCACCGGCCCCGGCAGGGCGAGTGTCCGCGCCCACCCGCAGCCCCTCCCCGCCCTGGGGGCACCCACCCACTGCCAACTTGGCTTAGGAGCCCCAGGTCTCAGGGGACAGGAAGGACAGGAAGTTTGAGGTTAGGGCTGCAGGGCCAGGTGGGCCCTGGCCAAGAGCTCCTGGCGAGAGGAAGGCTGGGGTCTCAAAGGGAACCACCCTCAGGGCCATGGAGGCAGGGCTGGGGCCAGAGTTCGGGTTCTGGGGTCTCAGCCCGAGCTGGTCAGCTGTCCAGTGTGAATGGGTCGTTCGCGTGACGGGAGGTTCCCCAGCTGTGGGGGCTTGAGAGTGTGGGGGGGTCCTCCTGGGGGTGACCAAGGCAGTGTGGCCAGTACAGTGTTCAGCCCAACACTGGAGCCTCCTGACTGGGGCCCCGTCAAGCCCTTCTTGGGGGTCCTGTACCCTCTGACCCCAGGCACGCAGCCCTACCTGCCTATGGGGGCTTGTGTGTGGCTCCCAAGCCCACTGACTCTCTGAGGACAGGAGTGTGGGGCTCCCCCCTGCCCTCGGCTCCCACGGCGTTGGGTGCCACAAACTCACCACATGTCAGGGCGCCTCCACTCGGCGGAGGAACAGTGGCTGAGCTGTGGGGCCTTCAGGCAGGAAGAGAGCCTGGGCAGAGGTGGCCACTACTCCAGGCACGTGGCCTTGAAGCCTCATGCCCACCCTGGAGGGGCCGCTCTCCGCACCCCAGGAGCCCCTTCCCAGCCTCCCCCGCCCCTTTGGCTCCTCCAAGCCAGGGGTCCTGGGCTGGCCCAGGCCCCCAGGACTCAGCTTTTATGGGTCTTTGGCTGAATGAAGCCAGCCCGGGGGGCAGCCTGGGGGGCAGGAGCTGCCCAGGGGTTCAAGTATTAGGGGCCCCTGCCTCGGGCACAAATTCATGGCTGTTTTTCAGGTTTTTGTCTCAGTCTACGTTCCAAGAATAAATCATGACATGGGATATTATTCAACCACTAAAATAATTAATGTTTAGAGTCTGTACATCCACGCACGACACCCCAGTGTCCGAGGAGGGATGAGCGGATGGAGGGGCTCACCGGACGGGTCCGGCCACACCTGAGACGGGAGGGAGCGCAGTGTGTCGCCAGCTCAGCAGGCTGGGCCCCGGACGAGGTGCAGCGTGGGGAGGCCTGAGTGTCGGCCTGCAGCTCAGAGGGGACTGACTGACGTGTGAGCGGGACACGGGCCCCGGGAGAGGTTTCTGTGTCACCCAGAGCTCTCCAGGGGAGCAGAAGCTACAGGACACGGGCACGGTGGCTCCTGTAAGCAGGTGGCAGCTGGAGACGCCGGGGAGAGCGGAGGCTGCCGTTCACCCCTCTTCCTTGGGGGCCTCGTCTCTTCTCCTGCATCTCACCTGATTGGACCAGGCCCACCACACCATGGAGAGCCATTTGCTTTACTCAAAGTCTGCTTATTTAAATGTTAATTTAAATCGTAGAAAAAAAACAACTTCACAGAAAAACCTAGACTAGCATTTGACCAAATATGTGGGTACTGTGGCCTAGCCAAGTTGACACACAAAATTAACACCCCCAGCATCTACAGGCCAAGGATAGGCGTGGGCGGGTGAGAGCGAAACCCAGGTTACCACACATCCCCAAATCCACGGGCTCACGGGGGCAGCTGGGCCTCCAACAGCTGGGGCAGGACCCTGGGGCTCCCGCCAGGGCCTGGAGGCCCAGCCATGTGGTCGCTACCTGGGTCGCCGGCCAAGGGACCCGGTGTCCCAGCCTCTTCCAAGTCACGGCGATTTCAAACGAAGCTTCTGCAGACACCCACGGGCAGGCTTCCCTGTGCACACATGTCTTCAGCTCCTTGGGGCAAACAGTAAGGAACACAAGGCTGGGTCATGGGTTAAGGGCAAGTTCAGTTTTGCAAGAAGCCACCAAGCTGCCTCCCAAGTGGCTGCGCCCTCAGCGCTCCCACCGGCACCGAGTCCTGCCGCTCCACATCCTCCCGGCTCCTGGCGTCGGCTCTCCGTCCTCGTCCTGGGTGAGCGGGGGCATCTCGCTGCTGCTGTACTTTGCATTCCCCTGATGGCACGTGATGTGCAGCATCTTTTCGTGTACTTTCTTGCCATGATATGCAAATTATTTTTAAAACTCCACACTACGAAAGCAAGCAACCCGGTTAAAAATTAGGCAAGACCCGAGCAGACCCCTCACCAAAGCAGGTGCGCAGACGGCGCAGCCCCTGCAGGAGACGGTCGGGATTTCCTCGCAAAGTGAAACTACCAGAGACCAGTTTTGCGACGATTTTCTCCCGGTCTGTGGCTTGTTGTTTTTTTTTTTAATCCTCCTAAGGTGTCAACTTTTCTCATCAAATTTTCCTCTCACGGATGGTGCTGTTGGCATTGGATGAGTGTCCTTTTTGAAGTTTACTTTTTTTTTAAATCCACACCCAAGGATGTGTTGTTCATTGATGAGAGAGAGCGAGCCATCGATGTGAGACACATTGATCAGCTGCCTCCCATACTCACCCTGACAGGGGATCGAACCCACAGCCCAGGCACATGCGCGGACCAGGAATCAAACCCCAAAACTTTTGGTGCTGGCTACAGCACTCCAACCAACTGAGCCACCCGGCCGGGGCTGAACTTTCTGTCTTAAAACGTGCCCAGTTCCTCAGCTCTTTCCTGGCTTCTCCTCCCAGGCGAGCGGCTCCTGAGCCCACCCCACCCCCGGTGTCAGCCCCTGGCTCTCTGCAGGGACACCCGGGCACGACGCCACCCGGGCATGACGTGCCCAGGGCAGCCCGGTGGTTGGCTGAGGTCACCAGCAGAGCCTCAGACGCCTGGCGGGCTCCCGGGGCGTGGGGTCCACATCACAGATCCACCTTCGTTAACCAGATTCTCCAGACTTTCTCTTTCATCTTGTGCCGCTTCTAGTAAGTCGTGTTTTCCAAAAATTGTCCATTTCACGTAAATGTTCAAGTTCACGGGTGTGAGCTGCCCCTCGAGAGCCCTTGAAGGCTGTGAGTGCCTGCGTGCCCTCCTCATTGCTGGCCCTGGGTGTTGACTCTTCCTTCATTCCTTCATGGTCAGCCTCATCGGCAGTTACTGACTTTATCGTTTTTTAAACCCAGCTTTGGCCTGCATTCCTGTCCCGCTGGCTCCGCTCTGGTCTTCCTTCTGCTTTCTCCGGACCCAGCTTGCGGCCCGGCCCCCTCGAGAGGGGCAACGGCTCCTTGCCTCTGGTCTAAGGCGTGTGTCTCCCTCGGCTGCGGGCTTCAGCGTCGCCCCCCACATGGCACGCAGTGTGTTTGCACGGGTAATTTCAGGGTCCTTTCCATTTTCCACTATGGCTTCTTTGAACTGTGAGTTATTTAGAATAGTGTTCTTTATTCTTGAACACAAGAAGATGTTGAATTATCCTTTGTTGTTTTTGTTGTTTGTTTGTTTCTGGCTCCATTTCGCTGTGGTTGTGAAGCCTTTGAAGTCGGTGGGGACTTGGTTATAAGATCCGACTTAGGTCCACCTGTGCGCCTGGGTGTGTTCGGGAAGACAGTGCCTCCTGCTGGCGTCCATACAGTGGGGCTTGCCAGGCAAGGTGGCCGCACCTGCCCCGCGCCTGCCGGCGTTACTGCTGCCTGCCGCTCCGTCGGCCCTGAGAAGCTCGGGTCTACACCCCGCCACTGGCCTATTTTCCCCAGGGGGCCTGTCCACTCGATTGCGTATTTTGAGGCATAATATCAAGTACACGCAAATTTAACAGCATTACAATTTCCTGTTGTCAACGGTGGTAATTTTTGGCCGCAAGATCCTTGCCTCATGGAAGCACAGCGCCCCCAGCTGTCCGCCGGCAAGCTCACGGGCTGGTTTCCCGCAGCCTCCAGCCTCGCTGTCCAGGACCCTGGCCTTCAGTGGGACGCAGCGGGGTCTGGGGCCGGGCTTGTCGCTGCTGCTCTGCTTTCTGCCGCCACCGTTGTGTCTCTGATTGGACTATCAGTCAATTCACACCAGTGCGATTCTGATACGTTTGTGTGCCCATCGCTTCTTAATATTTGCTTTTTCTTTACTTTATTTTGCTTTTAGCATTTCAACGTGTATTTTCTCTCCTTCCTTGTCTTTTTTGAATTGATCACTTCCTATTTTATTTCCCCATTTGCCGCGACTATTAATTTGGGGATTATGCAGCTTTTCTAGCCTCCCAGCATTTGCCCTGGAGGTTCCAGCCTCGGCCAACATGAGCGGGCGCATCCCCGTCCTTGGGCAGGACGGGGTCTCTGAGCTCTTCCGTCCCCTTTGCTGCCGGGCCCAGCCGGGGTCCACGGTGCGTGCGCCCCGCAGCCGTCCCGCCACCCCTCCCTCCGCAGGCACCGTCCCTCCACCAGTTTCCCCACTTCCTTAGTGAGCCTGCTGGGGACAAACTGTCGCTTTTGTTTCTGTGAGAATGCCACTATTTTCCCTTCACCCTCGAGGAACAGTTCTGCAGGCACAGAATTCCAAGTTGGTGGCTGCTTGCTGTCAGCGCTTTCTGAAGGGCCGCACCATTGTTCCCCAGTTTCCAGGGTCTCTGGTGAGAAGTCATGCTCCATCCAAATGTTGCCATAAACCGGGAACCTAAACGGCAGGTGGTCATTCTCGCCCAGCTCTGGAGGCCAGAAGCCTGACACCGGGTGGGGCCGGGGCGTCCTCCCAGAGTCACCCCTGAGTCACCCAGGCACCCCAGGTGCTCCTCCGGGCCTCTGCCTCCACCGTCAGCGCCTTCTGCCCCATACGAGGACGCCGCCACCTGACAGGACCCACCCCCGGCCAGGGCGTCTCATCTCCGCCCTCTTAATCACATCCGCAAAGAGCTTGTTTCTGAGTAAGTCACAGTCGGAGGTTCTGGGTGGGTTCGAATGCGGGGGTGTTGCTCACCCAGACCAGAACCGAGGGGCAGGACATGGGCTGCACATGCCTGTTGGTTTGGAGCCCCCGGAGAGCCCCCGCCCCCACCCCTCCCTGCCCCACCTTCGCTGGTTTAGCTTTTAAATGGAAGGCCTGAGCTGTTGCGGACGAGCTGTACCCCAGGGCTGGGGGGCAGGGGCGGACAGCTTGAGGGGGCATCGCTGGGGGAGTGCAGGCAGGCAAGGGACTCTGAGGGGCCCTGGATTCAGGCTCCATCCTGCCACTACCTGAAGCCCAGCAGCGACTCCCGAGAAGCAGCCACCCTCTCAGGGAACTGAGGATGAAGGTGAATGACAGGGGTCACCCTGCTCCTGTGGGGACCGGCCACCCTGAGTTCCCTGGGCAGCCATGGGCCCAGGGGTGGGGGGCTCCAAGGCTTCCCGGATGCCACCTCTTGGGCAGGGCAGCCAGCAGGGGCCTGGTGAAGGAATGACACCCCGGTGCACAGGGACAGGCCATTGATGGCAGCTGCCCGGCGCGTGACAGGCAGGAAGCGCTTGTGCTAAAACGTGGTGGAATCTGTAAAAGATGAAAAAGTCAGAAACACACACCAAAGGATCAGGGCAGGGATCTAGGTGGGGTCATTTTCTTTTCTTTATAGTTTCCCACATATCCCAAATTTTCTACAATGAGCATATTTTATTTTTATAACCAGAAACGAAGAAGAAGAAAAGGGTGCTTCTGTGGGGGTGCAGGGCACAGGTCCTGGGCAGTGACCCTGCCGGCGGCCCTCCAGTCGGAAACGCAGGGGCGGGGGTCCGCCGGCACAGACCGCAGACAGGCCTGGGGCCCCCCGGGGCCAGCTTCCCCTGCCCTCATCCTGCCCCCACCTGTGACGCCCTGGCTTTGGGGGATTTGGCCAAGGGGGTTGGGGGGACACTGGTGCCATGGGATTGGGGGCACGGTGGTCAGAGAAGCGGGCTAGAGACCCGCGGCCCTCCCCGGGGCTTTGACAAGGAAAGAACTCAAGAGAAACAAACGTCCCCGGGCAGAAAGTCGCAACCCCTTTATTTCCCGTCGGAAACCAGAAAGCAGAGCGAGACTGAGGAGCCAAACGCCAGGACGGTGAGGCACCTGCGCTGGTCCGAGGGCCCCGAGTGGCCCGACCCCGGGGCTCCGACCCACCTCCCTTGGCTTCCAGGGACACATCACTGCTGGAAGCCCAGCCCCGGCTGATTTGAAAGTATTAAGACTGAGCTTCTGTGTCTTTGCACGGGGTCCTTCACGAACACCCCCCCTCACGACTCTGTGTGAAGAGGCCAAGGGGCAAAGGTGCCTCGGGCAGGGGGCTGGGGGGTGCCCCAGAGTTCTCTCCAGGCCCCTGACCTCTCCCTCTGCCTCTGGGAACCTGGGCCAGGCCCAGTGAGAGGGCTCTTCAGGAGGGCCAGCACTGGGCCCGAGGCTTGCTCCCCGGGCCGCGCGGCCCAGGGCCTGGAAGCACGTTCTGCAGGACCTGGCGCAGGGAGAACATGCAGAAGGAGACCTCCTCGTAGGACACCCTGGCTCCGCTCTCATACACGCAGGCGAAGGTCAGGGCGCCCTCCGGGGTCGGCCCGACGCACGCCAGGTCAGAGTAGCCACTGGGGCCCTGGTAGATCACCCAGGGTTCTGTCCAGCTGTGGGGGTCCAGGGGGGACCTATTCAGACGGACACCCATATGCAGCCGAGCCCTGCGCCCGGCAGGGTGGGAATATAGCAGCCATGTGGGGTTCTGAGTCAAGGTGGCAGGGGGTCTGGGGAGCTGTGGAGCCCGGTCCCTCCTGTCCCCATGGAACCCAGGCCCTGGACGAGGCTCCCTGGGACCAGGGTCCCCTGGGCCATGATCCCCTGGGCCATCCCCACATCTCTCTGTCCCGCCCAGCCCCCCACCCCCTTGGGTGTCTCCAGAGCCCTCCTCGGGGGATTCCTGGGCTCTAGCATAGAGGTTCAGAGGAATCCTGGAGCCCACTGACCACCCTCCATCGCCAGGACTGCTGGAGGGCGGGGCTGGGAAGCCCAGGATGCTGCCCTGGCAGCCCCGGGCAGTCTCGGGCAGGGTGGGCACCAGCTCTCCTGGCAAGAAGGAGGTGCCATCATCTGTGCTGAGGGCCTGCACGCGGCTGCCCAGGGGGCTCCGGGCGTTGCAATAGAGGACACTACCAGCCCACCCTCCGTCCACCACGGCCAGCTGGCACTCGCCCGAGCGCAGGTTGGGCACGAGGCTGCCGTGGTGCCAGGTCTGGCCGTGGTCATCGCTGTAGAAGGCAAAGGCGTGGGGGCTGGTCCTGCAGATCCTGCCAAAGCACTCGCGCCGGTCCACGCGGTAGGTGTAGGCCGGCACCAACAGGCGGCCCGAGGGCAACTGGATGCCGTGGCCGGGGCCCACAGCGAACGTGGCCCAGTCTGCAGACGGGAAGGGACAGCCGGGGCCACAGCGGGTGGTGGGGGGAGGGGGGCAGTGCTTCGGATTAGGGAGCAGTTTGTGAGGAAGCTGCCTGCCAACCCAGCCTCCGCCCTCCCCTGCTTCTGGCCACCCTGAGTCCTCCAGGGCTGGACAGGCCTCCTGAGGGCACTGGCAGGAGCATGGAGCCCAGGCAGGCCCCTTGGCCATGTTCTCAGCCCCTGCACAGGTGGCAAGTCCCCAAACGCAGGCAGACGGCCCACGACTGTGCCTGGCGTGAGCGCTGTCCAGACAGGGGCAGCTGAGGGGTGGGGTGTGAGGACTTCAGGACCAGCCTGGGTGGCCCCTCCTGACCCTGGGCCCCAGCCCCCTGGGTGGGGGCTGCACTGCAGGTAGCTCTTTCATTGCTGCAGGTCTCGGAGCCTGCCACCTGCCAGGGCTCAGGCGGCCCCTGAAGGCAGTGGGTGGTGAGGCCGACCTGCCTGAAACCCCGGGCTGGGTGTGAGGAGGAGGAGGAAGTGGTTACAGAGGGAGTCCTTGGGGTTCGGGAACTCGGTTTCAGATGCAGCTCAGGAAGATGAAAAGCCTGTTCTTCCGGGTGAGACGAGCAACTGTGGGCTCAAGGGTCAGGGATGGGACAGTCCCACAAACTGTGCCCAAGACCCTTCAGCTGGGGGCGGGGCGGGGCAGGACAGGGCTAGCAGCGCAGGGACCTGGAGCCAGACCTCCTCCCACCTGTCACCCCACCCTGCGCAGACGCCCCCGCCCCCGGTGGGGACCCCTGGGCTCTGCCCGTGCCCCGCCTACCTTGCTCGGCACCGCCCACCGCCTCCGCAGTGAGGTCCCGCGCTCCGCCCCACGTGCGCCCCGCGTCCTGGCTAGTCACGCAGCAGAGGCGCGCAGCGTTCCTGCCCGTAGTGATCTGCACAGCCTCGGGGGTTTGGCCGCGCACGGCCACGAAGAAGAGGAAGACGGTGCCGGTGCGCGCGTCGTGCACGGGACAGGGGTTCATCGACCGGTGCTGCTCCAGGGCCGCAGTGCCCAGTACCAGCGTGGCGCCCCACTGCCAGGAAGGCGGAGGAGGCGGCGAGCAGGGCCTCAGGTCCCCGTGTCTGCACTGGGCGCGCCCCACCCCCGCGCCCCCTCCCGGTCACTTACCCGCACGGAGCCCCCTGCCAGCGTGCCACGCCTCTGCACCAGGCGGTGGGCGTGCGCATCATCCGGGCTGAGCCGCTGCTCCGCGAAGGCCAGCAGGGTGGGCCCGGGAGGCACGGGCAGCAGCGCGGGCACGCGGTAGGTCAGGCCACTCCTCTCGCTCTGAAACAGCGCGGTCCGCCGGGGGACTCGCGGGGTCCCCATGTTCTGCGGGCCCAGGGCAAGCGGGTCAGCGGGCTGGGTAAAGGCGCGCTCCCCTCCCCGCTCCGATGGGAAAGACGCCATCACCTACGCCCGCCTCCCAGTGCCCTGTCCCGGGCTCCTTACCCACCCCGTCTTCACGGCCACTACACCCCCAAATGTCTGGAATCTTCTCCTTCCTCCTGTCAACACAGCCCACAAAAGGAGAGCAGGGAGCCCGGCCAGAGCCCCTCACCCTACCCACCCCTGGGTCTGGGGCCAGTCAGTACAACCTGCCTAGAAGGAGGCCAGCCAAGTGCCCGTCAGGGCCCAAAGTTTTGGACAAGGAGGGGTTCAGTGTCCCCACATAGGGGCCCTATGACCTCAGGAGCCAGCCACGCAGAGAGACCCAGAAACAGAAAACCCGGACACATGGAAAGGCAGAGACACTTAGACACGAAACAGAGACACACTCGGATGCGCGCACCGTGACGCAGATGCTCCGCACGCAGGAGGAAGGCGCCCTGGCTGCTGCCCCGCCCCACCTGGACCTGCAGAGTCACCAGATTTGAGGGATTCTGGGGAGTAGCCGGTGGGGGGGGGGTCACCTGCTGCAGCCAAGGTGTCCCCAGCAGGCCTGCAGAAGAGGAGCCTGAACTCCAGGTCCCAGCGGGACATCTGCGTGGCCAGGTGACCTGCCACCCTGCCCCTGGGGCTCCTGAGCGAGACTGGGGGTCATGGGGGAGTCCAGCAGAGCCACTGCCACTTCTAGGTGCCCCAAATAGCTCCTGAGTGTGCCTGCTGAGACCCAGGAACGGTGTAGGGACCCACCAGTGAGAGGGGCCCCAAGGAGCCAGAGAAGCCACCACCCTATCACCCTGCCCCTGCCCCGTCCTGGCAGACAGGAGCCCCCGGAGAAGGGAGGGTGGGTGGGGGGCCAGCTCTAGTCCATGCACTGAGGCACAGGGTTTTGAACTTGAAAGCAGCTGCCCCCACACAGTGAAGGGAGGAAGATGTGCACCCCTTGTGTCTCAGTCCTACCCTGGCTGAGCCCCAAGTAATTGCTGCAGACAGAGAAGAGCCCTGTGTTGGGGGGAGGCTGGGTGGGCTTCCTGCAGTGGAGAGTTGAGACCACAGAGCTGGAGGGAGGCAATGTCCCAGACCCCCGGAGCCCTGGAGGGAGGGAGGGAGGGCCCAGTGTGCAGCAAGGGTGAGGGCACCTCCTCCCACCGCCCTACCCCATGCCCACCCACCCCTGGCCTTGGGCCCCTGCCCCACACAGCCCAGCTCCCTAAACCTCCCTAGGCTCTGACCCAGGGGGGGCTCAGACACGGGGGGTGGAGCAGGCCTGGGCAGCCTTTCCGGGGGCCCAGAGGGCTGCTCAGGGAGGCTCAGAGGGCTGGGCCTTGGGGGGGGGGTGAATTTGGGGCACCGTGAGGCTGGCAGTCCCCTTAGCCGGGGGTGCCCCTTCCTCTGATCTGCAGGCTGGGTGGCCCCATGGAAGGACATGACTAAGAGTGCTGAGCCGGGCAGTAAGGGGCCAGGTGCTGCAAACAGAGGGACAGGGGGCACTGGAGTGGAGCCCCTACACACGGCACATCGGGAAGAAGTCGGGGTACAGAGCAGGGGACAGGAAGGAACACACACACACTGAGACTGGAAGAGCCTCACTCGGACACAGGGGAGGCGCACCCCCACACCCGAGGTCCCCAACATGGACACTTTAGCCATGGGCCCCCTCTGCCCAGGACCGTGTGCCCAGCAGACCCCCGTCTGCCCACCCCACCACGGCCTCTGGGCCTCTGGAAGCCCTGGGGCCCCGCCCCCCATCTGCATCCGCAGGGCAGTGATGCCCCAGCAGGAAGCAGGTGTGGGTGCCACGTGTCCCTCCGGGTGGAATGGACACAGCGGGCATTCTCTCCACTTGGCTCGCTCCCCAGGGCCTGGGACCACAGGGAGCTGGTGTCAGGAGAAGCAGGGGCGCCTGGCGCACACCCCCAGCCTGGGGACAGAGTGGTGGAGAGGGGGGCTCCTGGGAGCAGCTGGTCTTTCTGCTTGCTGTGCAGAGCAGGACAGGGCCGAGGGGCGCTTGGAGCATCCTTGCCGGGCCAGACCCTGAAGTTCCTGGGAGGCCCCCCTTGTAGGAGGAGGAAAAGGGCCTCCGGGGCAGCCAGCCCTGCCCAGTGTGGCCAATTCAGCAGGTTCTGGGGCATTGGCTGCGACCAGGTGGCTCTGTCTGAATATTAACCGAAACAGCACCTTTCTGTGGGTGTCCCTCCACGCCCCCAGCAGGGCCTCCTCAGGGGCGGCACATCACAGAAGGGGAAAATGGGGCCCAGGGAGGTCACAGGGCCTCCGAGAGAACCGGGTCCCCTGACCCTAGACCCAGGGCAGGGTGTTGGGGACCATCTGCCTCGGCAGGGGCCCGTCCCGCCCTGCCTGTGGCCTGTGGCCTGCCCTGTCTGGGCCCTGGCTGGGAGCACTGGGGCCAGCCAAGGTGACTGCCCCTCCCCACCCCGGCAGCACCCCTTTCATCTCAGTGCATGGACCTGTTACCACGGAGCCTGCTGAGACGCTGCGCGTCCGGAGCCAAGGCCCTTTGCACAGAGACCTGCGGAGGGGCTTCCCGGCTCTGTCCCCCCCCCCCCCCCGCTAGGGCTCCAGCCCAGCCTGAGTGCCCTGTGCTTCGTCCCGATGTCGACTCAATCACAGACTCTTCCCCCCGGCAGAGCGTCCCCCACGGCCCTCCTGATTCTGTGGACTGGGACCCGAGCCAGGGCACCCAGGCGCACCCATCCAATCCTCGGAATCGACTCCCAAGGCCCATCAGTGCTGCACCTCTCCCTTCTGGCCAGGAAACTCCCACTGGGGATCCACGCATCCATGGCCCTCAGCCCACAGGGGCAGCCAGAGGGGCAGCAGGAGCCGGGGCCTGGCCCTGGGCGGCTGGGAAGCAGGGAGGGGACTCACCAGGCACCGAAAGGGAGCCGCGGCGCGGGCTGAGGGGCGGCTGCGGCACTGCCTGCCTCTCGGACCCAGTGAGCTGCCCGGAGACAAGGGCCCGCTGTGTGGGTGGGAGGCGGGCGCTGGCCTCGTCCCAGGGCTGCACCAGGACCAGGACCCTCCTGCAGCTGTGCAGTCACGGAGCAGGAGGGCACTAGGGTGGGGCCGGCGTCAGGATGGGGCCAGACAGGGCTCCTTTCTTCCGGCTGACCCACTCCCCGCTCCCCGTGCTGGTGGCCTGCGGCATGGGGACCGCAGCTGCCCCCAGGCCTCCAGCAGAGACGCCTCGGACCTCATGATACTCTGCAACCCTCCCCTTTGCCCCCAGGATGTGGCTTCCTGGGCCCTCGTTGGCTCCAGTCCCACATCAGTGCTCGGGACCCTGGCTCGGACCGGGAAGGCCAGCATCCCCCCGAGTACCAGCCGCCTCCCCGGGCTCCCTCCCGCCGGCTGACCCCATTCACCCTCGCCCACTCCCCCACTGCTGTCCCTGAGGTGGCTTCACGAGTGACCGCAGCCCAGGTGACCGTTGCCCGGGCCAGGCCTCAGGGAGGCACAGCCAGTGAAAGGGCTTACCCCTGGACCCTGCCCCCTCCTTCTCCTGACCTCTCCCCGCATGTCCCAGACTTCAAAGGGAGAAATGGGTTCTGGGAAAACTAAGACATCACAGGACGTCCACGCCAAAATGACAAACGTGCTGCGTCCCTTCAGGTCCTCGGGGCCACCAGGTGCACAGGAGCAGGTGGGCTGCGCTCCTACCTGATGGCCACCGGCCACTCACCCCTCAGCATAAGCACAGCCCCAGGACTGCCCGCCCGTTCTAGGGGGGGGCTGCTCGGACAGGTGCACCACACCTGTGCCTGCCGCCTCCATGGCTCCAGGGCTGTCCCTGGCCAGCAGCTGGTGCCCAGGCAAAAGTCCAGGGGTTGACGTGAAGGGGGAGGGGAGCAGATAACCCACCTCACCTCAGGAGCCCCGCCCGAACCAAGAAGGGAGGCCTCATCTCATACCCCAAGTCCAGGCCTGGCACAATCTGGGGGACTCAGGAGAAATGGAGCCTCCATGCCCCCAAATTACCTGTGCAAAGGTGGGGCCACCTAACCAGGGTGTCCCCCAGGGCCCCGGAAGGAGGTGGCCCGCACGCTGCTTGCGGTTTTGATGTTTTAGTTGGAGCCAGCTTTGTTTAAACAGGAGATTTCACACAAAGACTTACATTTCCAGGTTCTCTGGAAAATCAGAGGGTCTCTCTCCCGGACTCCCCCCGACTCCTCTGGATACAAGCACATGCCTGCTGGTCCTCAGCAGCCCCTCACCTGCCCGTCACAGGAGGTGGAGGCACAGGCTGCTCCCAGCTCTCAGCGGCTGAGCCAGACACCAGCACGTTCAGCCTTCTGGGTGGGCAACCTGGACCGGTCATGTCTGAGTTCCTACTACAAACCCCACACATTTTACACAGTAATAAATCCCCAAAAGTTTCCCTCCAAAAACTGTACCAGTCCATATCCCTGCTAACCCCTCAGGCACAAGCACGGAACGGCCACGGTGCCCCCGCCGTCCTGGCTCTGTGTCCTGGCTGAGGATGGACCATGTCTGTGGTCACAGCTGCCAGCAGAGGCGAGGGCCCCGCCCCGCACAGCCTGTTCCTCCGTAGCTGGGTCCGCACTCACCCCCGTCAGCCCAGCTGCGGGTCCCGCTTTCCATGGGGGTTGCTGGGGCCCAGGGCACTGAATTCGATCTGAGTCTTCCTCGCTCGACTGTAGTTTCTCACCTGTGGCTCTCACTGTCCTTCACCCACCTGCCAGCTCCTCTGGGATCTGAGCCCCCTTCTCTGCATTCCTGAGGGATTCCGCTGCGCCTCGTCCTCTGGGGTGGGGATGAGTGGTCCTCCGGAGGGTCCCCAGCTCACCCCGGCTCTCTGCAGTATCTTCCTCGAGGTCTCTAGTCAGTTTTCTGGATGTCATTTTTTTTTTTTTCAGTTTCCAAATATTCTCCTTTATTTTCAAATTTACTGCCATATGTCCTCTAATTTCATTAAAAACTGATTGTTTTTAAAGTTCTCTCCATAAACCAGTGTCCAAGAGGGCTGTGGCCTGTCCTGCTTGTGTGGGGGTGGGGCAGAGAATCTCCCCTTCTTTGAAATGCTGACTCACCTGACAAGCGTGGACACACCTGTACCCAGGAGCACCTGAAGCAGGTGCCTAGCCCAGCTGCCGGGCTCCTCCGAGCTGGGGGCCCTGATGTGAAAAGAAGGGGACCCCAGCACCGGGCAGGCAAGCCAGGCTGCACCTCCAGGCTGAGTGTGTGAGGGCAGCTCTATTTCTCCAGGAGCCCCATTTTTTGAAGGGTACAGGGCACATGGTGCTGAGTGTGTGCACCCCACTGTAACACCGGGCCCCCAAGCAGCCAGGGACCACATCCGGCCAGGCGGGACATCCTCCCACCCTCCCCACAAACAACCGACGGGGGGGGGGGTGCCTCTTCCGGGACTTTCTCCACCTTGGTCTCCGGAGCAGGTGTTTCCTCCACCGGACACCTGGGCGGGCAGTGGTCCCAGCAGGGCTGCAGCGCTGACCCTCCACCATTCGAATGATAAACAATTTGAACACTGCTCAGCCTAAAACTGTTCTTCGGAGGAAAACAAGTCTCCTACCGCCAAAGACAGGAAGCTGAGCATTCCAGGCCCTGGCCCCTCGTGCCAGCTCCCTGCTCCAGCGCTGCCTGAAAAGCCTTCGGTGGCTCCGCTGGCAGACGCAGGGGAGCCCCTCGGAGCTCCAACGGAGACCCAGGGCCCTGCTGCTCTGGCCCCTCCGAGCCCCTGGGTTTGTCCTTCCGAAGGACGGTGTGTCCACGCATGTTCTCTCTGACAAGCATTGGGGTGTTACCAGTTACATCCCCCTCACTTTCCTACATTGTAAGAGTTTCTTACTTGATGAACAAGTTCGTACCCTCACTCGTCGCTGTGCATACTGTCCAAGTGCGGGGCCCTCGCCAAGAGGGTGGGTCACTGGTAAGTCCGGGGCGGGGGGGGGGGGGGGGGCTCGCCTGGAAGACCTGAGGTCCGGCAGGGCAGGGACTCCCGAGGCCCCAGGCGCCCCGCCCCAAGCCTGAGGCCGTGCGTGGGGCCTCCCGGGAGGCCTGCGGAGGGGCTGGTGTCGCACAGAGAGGCTACGCCTCCAGGAAGGCGATGTTCTTGGGGGGCTTTTCGGGGAACTGCAGGGAGTACAGGTGGGCCATGTACTGGAGCTCCGGCATAACCATCCTCTGGCACATGAGCAGCGTCTCGTTGTCCAGGCCCTGCCGGAGGTTGTAGCCCAGGATGTCGGCCTCGCCCGACTGGTAGGGCAGCAGCTGTCGGTCGGCGATCTGCGTCTTGTTCTTGGGCGCGCCGTCCTGCAGGCACAGGCCCATGAGCTCGCGCCGCCGCGCGCGCAGCCGCTCCACCTCCGCGCGCAGCCGCCGCGGGCCCAGCTCTGCGCGCACCGAGGCCCAGAAGGTGCGGTTGAAGTGCTGGTAGAGGCGCCAGTCCAGGGCGCACCAGTTCTTGGCACGCTCCTGGCTCTCGGGCGTCAGGCTGGCGACGCTGCGCCGGCTGCGCGAGTTGAGCCTGAAGGACACGACGTCGTCCAGCCGCCAGCGCAGCCGGTGCCGCAGGAGCACCATGGACTCGTCGAAGTGCTCGGCGATGAGCACCAGCTGGAAGCGCCGCTCCACGTCGGCCAGGCGCGCGCGCACGTAGCTCTCCGCGGCCTCCGCGTCGGGGTCGAAGCCCAGGTCGAACCACATGTGGTTCCTCGAGTAGGCGTTGCTCAGCCCCAGGCTCCGGTTGTAGAAGGAGTGCGGGGCGGCCAGGAAGGCGGCCAGGCTCGGGGCGGCCCGGAAGGCGGGCACGTGGCTTCGGTAGTAGGTGAAGGAGGACTCCAGCTGGAAGACGGGGTTTCTGAGGATGGAAAAGTAGAAGGTGTCGTTCGGCATCACTTTCTGCACCTGTGTGGAGACAGAAGGCGGGCTGGTGACGCTCTGGGCTTCTTCCCTAGGCCCAGGGGGCAGGTGGCCTTTGCCGACCCTCCCCCACCCTGCCCAGGGCACACCAGGACCTGCGGCGCCCCTGCCGTCCGCCTCCCTGCATCCCGCAGGGGCCGCCGAGGTCCCTGAACATTCCCCGCGTGTTCGGAACCACCCTGACACGCCTGAATCCGGCCACGCCCTTCCTCTAAACTCCCTCCACTGTCCCCGCTTCCTCCCGGAGGAGAAGTCAGGGAAGCCCCGTAGGAGGAGGTGGCCTCTAAGCTGAGACCCAAAGGACCCTCGGGAGGACGTGCGAAGAGCATCCTGCCGAAAGGGGCAGCACCAACGAAAAGCCTTGGGTGTGGGAAAACCGGGAGGTTCGGGAGCCGAGAGAAAGCCAGGGGTGGCAGGCTGCAGGGACACCTGGGCCTGAATCCAAGAGCAGTTGCAGGTGCCTGGGAATGGGGGGTGGGGACCGGGGTGACAGGATCTCCCAAGGGACCTCTGCGGGCTCCTCCTCTAGCCAGGCACCACACCTGCCCCCCCCCCCCCATGGCCTTAGACTCTCCAGTGGCCAGGCCCTGACACCTCGCCCCGTGGTCACACTCCGAAGCCACCAAGCGCCTCCACGGCCTGGGGCTGAGTCCTGCCCGTCCCTCACACACTCCCACCCGCAGAGGGCCCGCCCCCCCGCCGCACCTCGGGCAGGTTAAACCTCAAGTGGTTGCACATGATGTTGAAGCGCCGCGGTGAGCCGTCCCGCCGGGCGCCCTCCACGTAGTGCGCCAGGAAGAGCCAGGGGTAGCCCAGGTGGAATCTGGAGCCAGCAGGCAGCGCCACCGACAGGTTGTGAGTCTCGGCGAAGCGGAAGAGGATGTTGAGCACCGTGCTGCTGGCGGTTTTATGCGTCTTCAGGAACATGACGTTGGTGATGGGGTGCCCCTCGGCCTGGCCCCCAAGCAGGCTGGGAGGGGAGCATGCTGCCGTCAGGGAGCAACACCCCCACCCCTGCACCCCCCAACTGGAAACCCCCCTCAGAGAGACCTCCAGTCAGCAACCCTCCAACCTGCTCCTCCCAACGCCCATAACCCCCAACCCACTGACTCCCCAAACCCCACTCCCCATAGTGCTGACACCCCAGCCCCATCACTGTGGTTCCCTGACCCAGGGAGCCCCCAGCCCTGCAGCCCTGAGGACCCGCTGGCGCAGACAGGACTCTCCATGCGTGGCTGCCCCATCTGCTCCCCATGGAGAGCAGGCAGGGCCCCTGGGCCTGGCACCCCCTATAAACGCCCACGTTCTTGTCTGGCACCTGGCATGGCTCTGGCCCTGTGACCTGGGCCACACCTCTGTCATTTCTCAGCTGGCCCTTCACAGCGGGATGGGCCGGCTGGACCGCAGGGCCCGAGTAGAGGCTGGGGCCCACCCAGCTGTGGACTCCAGCCTAGACAAGCAGGGCCCCAAAGCAGGGCCAGTAAGAGCGACCCAGGCTGGTAGGACACAAGGTCTGGGGGCCTTCACTGGACCTGGGGGCCCACGGGACTTCGGCAGATCCAACCAGAGGGGTCGGGTGGGGGCGGAGGGAGATGGCCCGGGGCCCCAAAGCCTTCCCAGCAGCCAGGTGAAACTGCTGGCGCCGTGCGGCCATCCACGTGGACCCCGTCACGGAGGAGCTACCTCTGGCAGGCAGGAAGCAGGGGTCCCGGTCTCCCCAGACCCACCATAGGCCCAGCCCTGTCTCCACCTTCCCGGAGCCCCCCTCACTGCCCACAGACTTGCTGGGAAGGCCTTTTGGGTCCCCAAGAGGAAGGACCCAGCCCCTCCTCTTATGGAAAGGAGACTGAGGCCCAGCCAGGAGGCGGGGCCCGCCACGGTCACAGCCAGTGCCGGGAGATGGGCAGGCGGAGGCCCTGCTCTGGCTGGGAGGGCGCCGCGCCCAGACCGCGGAGCACCGGACGCGGCACTCACTGTGTGAGCATGTCCGTGTCCACGCGCAGGAGGCCGGCCAGCAGAAACAGGCTCAGGGTCAGGAGGAGGAGGGTCCAGAAGCACCTGTGAGCAGGGGTACCAGTGAGTCCCCAGGCAGGGGACAGGAGAGGCCAGGGCTACCCACTCTACCCACCTCAGCTCAGCGTCACCCCACACAACAGCTCCTGCTGAATCC
>PVKU01013188.1:0-30548 GCA_004027475.1 Anoura caudifer | reverse complement strand
CATGTATCTTGTCAGTCTTGTTATCGCACTATTCCAAACCCCTGATCAATCAGTGAGGCATAGAGGCATCTTTACTGCGAAGCTAAGCCTCAAGCTTCCTCCCTTGCATGAGTCATTTACAAGATATAATTTTACTTTTGTAATTTTGTATTATTTTCCTTAAAGGGGACTTTGCAAATTGCACAACTTTCAGATTTCCGCAAATATGGATCCAGATTTAGTGAGGAGGCAAACAATTGAGGTGAAATATGCTTGGACAAAGGCGCTAGTGGGAGCATGAAAAGGGAAAAATTAAGTTAATATGCTTAGAACAAACTCAGCTATACCCTGTAATTGATTGGATTGTTGAGGTACAAGGAAAAGGAAATAAAAGTAAACTATCCTATGTCTTTCTTTGGTGGTATTATTAAGTTCAAAGATAAGTCATTTGTAACAGACACGATATCAAGATTATATTAAAAATATCAATTAACATTAAAAAGCATCTCAATGGTATATTTCTTACCAAAATGGAGAAATAGCTAAATTATACCATAATTAGGTAGATTATAAACTAGTTAAGTGGCTGAACAAATGACTCTGATTGAAAAGTAAACATAAATCTGGAAATTTTTTTGGTGTGTTAAATGTCTAGGTCTTCATAGCCCTTCTTTCCAATATGTTTGTCAATGTTTTAAATCAAATTATAAGCTTATGCTCAATGTATTTACATGGTAATATCATTTTGAGGGGGCAAAAAGATAAACAAAAAACTGGCAAGGAGTCAGAATTAGATTCTAAATAATTTTAATTGGGATACAAGACTAAGAAATATTGTTCAATGTGACTTTGAAGTTACTATTGCTCTTGAATTCACTTTGTGTCAAGTGTATAATGTCCACCCACTGAGGCTAATGTTATTCTAGGCACATTAATAGAAATGCTTCCTAGACTCTAGAATCAATGAAAAAGAAGTGGTAGCCTCATTTGACTCCACAATGTTCACTGCTGTCTTCAAAGAATAGCCTGGCCCTGGCTGAGTGGCTCAGTCAATGAAATACTCCCAGCAAGGCCTGCCACTCATGAACCTTAGCTCCCAGCTGCAGACCCACCAGTCAGGGATGGGGAGTAAAACCATGTGGCATTTTTGCACACTCTGCTTTTAAAGACCCCACCCAAAATCCCCTGCCTTGGTGGATGTAGATGGGAGGGTATGTCCTTCCCATCCAATCACCCTCCTAGCTTTTGGCATCAGCCCCATGCACCTCTTTTTGCTGTGTCATGTACATGTGGTCCCAGTTGCAGCATGTGCTGTCTTTGGTGCTTCTCCACCCCTCCCATTTCCAGGGTGTGTGCCACCCATTATGATGTCCCCCTTTAACACTGGACACTTGTAATCTTACAAGGGCAGATGGACGAAGGTTTCATTCTTCCTGCTGGACAGGAAGAGTAGTCCTACCTATCCCCTGGTCAAGAGGTCCCTAACAAAAGGGCATCTGGAGTGGAGGGGAGCCTTCTCATGAGGGAGAAGGAGGTTGCAAAGTCCATGTTAGTAGGTTGTCCCTGGAAAGCAGCACGCACAATGTTCAAAGGGTGGCTTTACTGGATGAGTTGGCAATCTTGTTGAATTCTGGAGGTAACATATTTGGCAAGAGGACTAGAAGGCACTATCAAAACTATAACAACTAAATAACAAATGTAGGGGCTAATTCTACAGTGTTCCTGATTAAGAAAAAGTGGCTTCCTTGGAGGAAGGTGTACAAGGCATGTCACACCTGTCTGAAGCCCTATTGTCTATTCTACTCAACTTAAATTAGGCTGAGGGGAAAATCCTGAGATTCCCCCTTTAGCACTTCTGAACCCTTTCTGTCCAAACTTTAACACAGAAAAGGAAAGCAGTTTTAAAGTGAAGCCAATAGACTACCCCAAACTTCACAAATTCAACCATTTAGCCCAACCAAACCATTGAATCCCAGTAGGTGGTGATGCAGGTGGGCTTCTCAAGTGGGGCCTACACTGTTTCTGAGTCCACAGACTGTCTTTTGAGACAATGTTCAGTTGCAAGGCTTTTGCTGGAATGATACTAAGAGGTGACAACTCAATGTCATCAGGTGAAACCAGTTCAACTCTCAAGGAAGAACAAGCATGAAGACAGCTGCATTAGAGCTTGATGTTCATGACTGAGCATTGAGATTTTCCTTAAAAATGATGCTTCTCCCTAAGATCACCCTCATTGTCCTCAAAAAGATGTCAGTTTTCAATTTTGCCTCATTGTTTGTATAAAAACAAAAAGAACAACACTAAACACACAGGCTGTTTAAGTCTGCTTTGCTGAACTTACACAAGGAAGCTTTAGATTGACCCTTAACAACCCTTGAGGGCACAGAATCCAAGCCCCACACCTGCTATTGGCATTACCTACAGTACCTGTATTCCTCAAGTCCTTGAGGTTCCTATCATTTTTAAGGTTCCTCTTTACTATCTTTCAGGAAAGCAACCTTCATTCCTTCCCTGAAAAGACTACCATGAACCACACGACCAAAAACATACCGGGCCACTTATCCAGTGGGCTGTCATTAGCTCCCAAAGTCAATATTAGTTCCTCAAGTCTTTCTGGTAACAACCAGAGCACAAGCATGCCTCCTTCAGGCATGACATTCCAGTCAAAGTCTTGGTTATTAAAATCATAACTTGAAACTGGTCTTATTGGTTTCATGCCAAGGAAATCTTCTATCACAATTCACTCATTAAGAATGCCAAATTCTGAGGACTTCTGGACAAGATGGAGCCATAGGTAGATAAACTGTGCCTCCTGACACAACCAAAAGAAGGACAACAAATTGAAAAACAAAAAACATCCAGAACTGACAGAAAGTCAAACCCTATGGAAGTCTGACAACCAAGGAGTTAAAGAAGAAACATTCATCCAGAATGATAGGAAGGGCAGAGATGGTCAACTGGGGGGGTGAAGAGGACTTGCGACAAGGCAGTAGTTGGAAGATATGGGTGGTCAAGGCAGTGGCTGCCAGACCAGGTGATGTGGCAGCTGGTGGACCGGGTGGTCCCACCTTTGCATGTGAATAAACCAGGAGGAACAACTGGGGAGCGAGACAGACTGTGCAACCCAGGGTTTTGGTGTGGGGAAATAAAGCCTCAAAAAACAACAACAACAACAAAAAAAAAACTGTGGGGTTTACGGTGATAGGAGAAACTCCCAACCTCACAGGAGAGTCACTGGAGAAACCCACAGTGTTTTAGAATGCACACAAACCCATCAACCTGTGAATCAGCATCAGAAGAGCCCAATTTGCTTATGGGTATCAGAAGAAGTGACTGAAAGCTGGCGGAGAACCCAGCAAAGTGGCAATGTTCCCTCTCAGACTCCTCCCCCACATGTAGCACCACAATGTAGTGACTTGGGTTGCCCCACCCTGGTGAATACCTAAGGCTCCACCACTAACAGGCACGCCAAGGCAAAAAAAAAAAAAAAAGGCCCAAGTGAAAGAAAAGATCAAAGCTCCTGAAAAAAAATACAGTAATGAAGAGATAGCCCATCTATTAGCAACAATTTCACTCCTAAGAAATTCTGGGAAATCCTGGAAAACTATTCCACATGTTAACAGGAGACATGAAAAAGAATATTTATAATGGCCCTACTCTTAAGAGAAAAAGAAAGCTTCCGTTTTTGTTTTAAAAATGCATTCATAATTATTTTTCAAAGAATCCTTTTAATTATTGTAATCTTTTCAAGCATCACTCTTTACTTGCATCTGAATGGGATATATATATATCCCATTCAATTTAATATATATATATTTTAAAAAATGCCAAATTCTAAAAGGATCAAGTAGGGAGAAAAATACAAAACAAAAAGGAAATCCTTGTGCTTCTAATACCCACCAGAATTGCATTTCCGTGCCTTATATCTTCCATTACTTCCTAACTTAATGTGAAGTTTTAACCCTTAGGAGCCTTGGTTTTTAAAAAAACAAACAAAACAAAAAATCCAAAGCAAACACAGAGTTCCAAAACAAACAAAAAAACATAAGAGAGGTCTAAAACTAGTCTTAGAATATTATCTCCCACCAACTGGTCACACTACCTGGTCACAGAGACAGCCTTTCTCAGGTCCTAAGTGGCACAAAGCTCCAATGGCAGAGACCTTCCCTCACCTCAGCTGGCTCTAACCAGCATCAGACAACCTTTCCTAGGTCCAAATGGTATGAAACCCCCAATGGCAGAGGTATGTTCTCACCTTTGTCGGATTCTACCTGGCGCTAATGGTACAAAACCCCAGTGGTAGAGGTATTCTCTTGCCTACCAGTGTGTCCACTGTTCTCCCGGTGGAGACGTGACCTCTCACCAATCAGTCTCATGGCAGAGACATGCTCTCTTGCCCCCGCTGGCTCTAACCAGGACTATATGACCTTTCTTAGGTCCAAATGGCACAGAGCCCCAAACGGCAGGGACATGTTCTCTTGCAAACCAGTACCTCAGATGACCTTTATGAGGTCCAAATGGCATGAAGCTCCTAATGAACAGAGACAGAGGATTCCCAGTGTAAATAAAACAGCTAAGTTCCCCAAGTCCCCAAAAGATCTGAAAGAAACAAAACAAAACCTAAAGCAAAGAATACTGGATCCAAGTACTGAGGTTTCTTTCCTTTCAAAAAATATCTTCTCTCCCCTTCTGCGGTATCTACAACCTTCACAAACCTTTTTATTTTTTCAGCTTTCTATACACTTTACAACCTTCTACACACTTTCTGCAATCTTCATAGACCTTCTTACTCAGGAATAACCATAACTCACTTTCAGACCTTGTCCTTTTTAATGATGGAATGGACCACACTCAAACTCAGCTCAAAGTCCCTGAATCTCCAAACACATAAGTAAAGTGAAGGTACATTGTCACTTTGCATTGGGGCCCACTGTCTTCTTCCAAAAATAGAAATTTCCAGTCTTGCAGAGTGTAGGTCTAGCTTTCCTTTTCAGCGTCAACCACAGCAGCAGAGTTCTTATTCTCCTGAGGCAGCACCCATTTCATTTGTGTGTGATGGATCCAAGGCTTAATTCCTGTGAGCTTTGGAGAAGACTGCATTGTCAGTAGGACATCATAGGGACCAGCCCATTGCTTGGCTAACTGCTGTTTAGGTCCTTGAGTCTTCCAAGTCCTTAGTGAGACTCAGTCCCCCAGCTGGAATGGGTGTAAGGGCTCATCAGATGGGTAGGTGGACTTGCAATGAGCAAACTTGTGCAGAATGGTTAATGTTTGCCCTAAATGTATATATTGCTCAATTTATGGCTCATGCTCCAAATCTAGGGGTGGTGCTCCCAGAACTGAGATTTGTAAGGGTCTGTCATAAACTATTTCAAAAATGCTTCATTTAAGCCCACTTCTGGGTGCTACCCTAATCTGGAGTAAAGCAATGGGAAGTGCCTGGTCCCATTTCAAACATGTTTCCTGGCATATTTTTGCTAGGGTCCTTATTGTGTGGTTCACTTTCTCAGTCTTTCCAGTAGATTGAGTCTCCAAGAGGTATGTAGTTTCCATCTTATTTGTGGTGCCTGTACAATCTTCTGGGAGGTATCTGAAGTGAATGATGGTCCATTGTCACTCTGAATACTGTAAGGAAGTCCAAACCTAGGAATTATTTCTGTAAGAAGTTTCACTACCTCAGCCACTTTCTCATTTCTAGTGGGGTATGCTTCTATCCATCTGGGAAAAGTATCCCCCAAAACTGATAAAAATTTGAAATTCCCTCTGGTTTTAGGCATTTGTGTAAAGTCTGCCTGCTAGTCTTCAAATGGGCATAACCTTCTATATTGTATTCCCCTTTTCACTGGGGTGCATTCTATTTTAGGATTGTTTTTGGCTTGGGTAATCCTTTCAACAGTCCTTTGCAAACAGGGTCCCTTCGTATGTGATCTAATGAGATCCATCAAATCATCCCTTCCATAATGGGTCCCTTAATGTAGGTGTTTGAGGATGTGATACACTAGAGCCTTGAGAAGAAAGATCATACTATGGGTGTTGATCTTGCATTTGGTATTGGGATCAGTGTTAGTGAACCTCCATTTGTGGACCCGTTCCTCATCTCATTCTATGTAACGAGGTTTACATTTTGACAAGTCTTAATGGGGGGATCAAAACCCCTAAGCATGGCAGCCCTCTGGCTGCTTGTCATGCTGCTTTATCAGCAGTTTGGTTTCCTTGGGAACTATCATCCCTTTGGTGTCCTGGGCAGTGCATTATGACAACCTGGTCTGATAGGTTCACTGCCTCTAGCAATTGCATAATCTCCTCTTCATGTTTAACATCCTTGTTCCCAAGGGTTGAGTCCTCTCTCCTTCCATGTTGCTCCATGGGCATGGACTACCATGAAGGTATATTTGGGGCCCATTTAGATGTTAACCTTCATTCTCTGGGACAGTACTAAGGCTTTTATGAGGGTTATCAACTCAGCCTTTTGTGCTGAGGTTCCCAGCACAAGGGCTTGGGCTTCTATTACCTTGCCTACAGTGACTACTACATACCTGGCTCATCATTGGCCATTGGTCATGAAGCTGCTCCTGTTTGTGTACAGCTCCCAGTCTGATGCTACCAACAGTTGGTCCAGGAGATCCAGCCTGCTGGATAGAATTGGTGAATAATTTTCATGCAGTCATGCTGGAGGTCTCAGTTTCCCTCCATGTCTGGAAACAGGGTGGCCTGATTCAAAGTTGTAGTCTACAAGCTAACATTTGGGTTATCCAAGCGAATGGCCTGGTGTTTTCCCATGCACCCTACCATCAGCCAATACCCTGCTTTCTGTTCCAATAGAGCTAGAACCTGGTGTGGTACCAATACCATAGTAGCTTGTCCCAAAGTGAAATTCTGAGTTTTCTGTAAAATATCACAGGTAGCTGCCACTGCTTGAAGACAAGGTGGCCATTCCTCTGCCATGTGGTTCAGCTTCTTTGAGAGACAGGCTATGAGTCTGGGAATGTTTCCAAGAGTCTGGGTTAGTAACCCCAGTCCAAACCTCTGCCTCTCATGAATGTACAGTTTGAAACTCTTCTGTCAATTGGGCAATCTTAGCGCAGGAGCCGAAACCAGCTTTTCCTTCAAGGTATCAAATGCTACCTTACGATCCCTTGTCCATTCTAAAGGTTCAGAGCTCAGTCTTTTCAAGGAATCATACAGTGGTTTCACCATAAGGCCAAAGTTAGGAATCCAAATTTGGCAGAACCCTGCAATCCCTAAGAACCCATGAATCTGTCTTTTGTTTTCTGGGATTTTTAGTGTAGCAATGGTTTGCTTTCTATCTGCCATCAAGCTCCTAGTGCCCTGCTTCAGTTGAAATCCCAGAAATCACACCTCCTGTTTGCAAAACAGGGGCCTGTGAGGCAATACCTTTTTGCCAAGCGATTTAGGTGTTGAGCAAGCAGTCCTCATAGGTGCTATGAGTTATTAATATGTCATCTGCATATTGTAGAAGAACTCCTGATATCAAGTGAATATCCCTTAAGTCCTTGGCTAACACTTCACCAAACATAGCTGGGGAGTTCTTAAATCCTTCAGGTAGCAGTCTAGAACTATTGGAGTGTGGTTTTTGTTTCTGGGCCCTGCCTTTCAAAAGTGAACAGTAGTTGAACCTGTTCATCTACTGAGATGCAGAAAAAGGCATCCTTCAAGTCAAGGAATTAAAACCATTTGCTATCCTCAGGCACTATGGTTAACACAGTATAGGGGTTAACACACCATAGGGTGAATGTCCTTCACAATGTCATTTATGGCTCTAAGATCCTATAAAAATTGATATTGGTTAGAGTAAGTTTTTTTGACTAGAAGAAGGGGAATGTTATAGAGAGACTGTGTGTTGCCACCCTTCAAGGCCAGTTAGGTTCATGGTATTCGTGAAGAGGGAAATATATTCATGGAGCAATTGGTATGTCTGGCATGCCTTTCTTTATTCACGGGTGGGCGAGCCATGCACACTGCAAGCTGTGTGTCTATCTGCATGTCTCATGTCATGGCCCTTGCTCCCAGCGTGGCACCCATTGTGGCACCTGTCCCCTTGTGTGTCTCTCATCATCACTGCCCCCAGCAGGGAAACCCTATCTGTTTAAATACTAGAGAGGAACAAAGCCAGAAAACTGCTAGAACATTACATAATATAACATAATTCTGCACATGCAAGCCCACTTCATGTTATGGAAACAGTTTATGGACCCAGTCTCAAGGCTATGAGAACACTGGCTATCAGGCCCCTTCAAGGCTATGGGAACACTGCTCCCCTTAGTTACCTAGACACTTGGGTGAGGAAGCCAGATTGCCTCCACTTACCCTACAGACTGGTATTACTGAATTAGTCCCAAATTTAAGAAATTCTGCAACATTGGCTGAATCCCCTCTAATGCCTCCTTTTTGAGGGGGTACTGTTTCTTCCGTGGGAACTTCGCCCCTTCTTTTAAGTTGAATTTTGTGGGTGGCACGTTTGCTTTACCTGGTTTCCATCAGCCTAAATTGTTTGATCAACCTGTTCATATATCTCAGGTGGCAAGAGCTCACTTCTGGGACCTTCTGAGCAAGTCAGGAGTACCTGAAGCTAGATAAAATGTTCCAGTGGGACTTCTATACACAGTTGCTGCTTTTCAGGAGAAAAAGTTACTTGTGCATGCAATTTTCAAAGGAAATCTACACCCAGCAGTGGAATAGGGTAGTCTTGCATGTAGAGAAAACTATGCGAGGTCTTTTGATCCCAAAGCTAGCATTCTAGGGGTTGAAGGAATGCCTATTTCAGTAATTATCTGGTCACTCCAGTAACCATTACTATATCAGCACTTTTCTTGGTTACTTTTGTATTCAACACTGAGTATGCAGCTCCCGTATCTACAAGAAAATCAATAGCTTGTTCCCCACCATCAACTGTGCCTGGGGCTCCTGTGGGGAAATAGTAATAGGTCATGCAATGTCCAAGGGAGCCCCTAGGCCTCCTCATTCATCATTAAACTCCCTTTGCCTTTTTGTCATTTTCCTGCGAGTATTTTCAACCCCACTTTCCCCTTTGAATTTTGGGCACTCCTTTCTCCAATGGACTCCTCCTTGCAATAGGCACATTGACTGATGCCTAGAGGGCCTATGTTTTTTTCTTTAAGGTCCCGCTTCTTCTTTTGGTCTCACCATCCTGTTTCTAAGAACACCACGGCCTGCTCTGTCTTCCTTGTTTCCCAGGCATCGTAGACTTTAAAGGTTATATCTACCAGCTGAGAAGGATTCATTCTCACTGCCCCATCTAAGTTCTGGAGTTTCTCTCTGATATCTGGGGCACTTTGCCCAATGAAAGTCATATTCACCATCCACACATTCTATGATGCCTGTGGATCAGCATCAGTGTGCTTTCTATAGACCTGATAGATCCTCTCTAAAATTCAGAGGGGTCCTCATCTGACTTTTGCTAACGGGCCTGTATCATAGTCAGGCTCTTTTGCTTGGGCACCCCTTTCTTAAGCCCTTCCAGTATGCACAGTCTGTAATGTTCAGGGAAGGCTAGGCTTCCACCATTTGGGTTCTAGTCAGGCTCTGTCAAGGGAATTGCCCTGGCTGGGTTGGGGGTCTCATTGGTATTCTCTTGGTGGAGGTGTTGAGCCACTTCATTAGCCTTATTTATAACCAGCTGTCTCTCATCTGCTGTTAGCAAGACATTAAGGAGAGCCTGCACATCTGTCCAGTTTGGATAATGAATGGCAAAAATGGAGGTTATAAGATCTGCCATTCTCTGGGGATCCTCCCTAATGAGGGGTTGGAATTCTTCCAATTCAGCAAGTCTGGAGTGAAGAATGGAATATGGGCCCAATAGTAGCCAGTGGGTTGGCCTTCCTGAGTTACTCCTCCTATAGGGTACCGCCTCCAAGGAAAATGTCTTGCTTGAGATAGGAGGCTCCCTAGCCAAATTTGGTGCCCTGACAGCTCTTTGCGGTGGGGTGGGGGGAGCCCATCCTTCATCATATTGGGGTGGGGATGTTGCCTCTTTGGGCTCTATTTCAGGAGTAGCTTGCAGTGAGAATGGCCATGGAGGGGGTCCTTCTACTATGAATCTTGGGTCCCTTGAGCTCAGGTTATGAATGAGGCCTGTTTTCTCATTCTCCTTTACTTCCTGTGTACTGTCAGGAAGAGGTTTCAGGGCCCCTTCCTTTCTCTGCACCATCAAGTGACCTCTACCTCTGGTGAAATCCTGTTATGTAACAACAGAAATGCATTGACGTAACAAATTTCATCCCATTTAAGAAACTGTTGGCACTACTGTTCCAGTTGCATAATAGCACAGTAATCTAGGGAATCCTTTCCCCATAGTCCAAAATATATGTAGGCATCATAGCGTCATAGTAATAAACCAATGCTTTCTTGGACATTGGATAATAGCTGTATGTACCCCAGTCCACTAAAATTCTACCCACTGGGCTCCCTCCAGGAACCAACCTGAACAGGCCTGCTGGCCAGGATACACACACAACAGGCCCAACCCTATGGCCAAAAGAAGTCAGACAACCTGGGAATGCACAGAGAAGACTGGCACCCACAACTCCCTTATTCTTTGTGTGTGTGTGTGTTTGTGTGTGCACGCGTTTCCACACTCTGTAAATAGGGATTTTAACTGTAAAGTAATGAAATCTGTTGCTCAACATCCCTTACAAAATGTCAAAGATGAAAGGAAGGACTAAGAGTTTAGCGGCTCAAGGAGATCTCCGAAATCTCTTCTTACCAACTCTCAGCCATCAGGGATCTGGAAGGTGGTGGCAGTGGCTGACCCCTTGGGAGAGGGCATCCAGGAGGCCAAATAGGGTGGGCGGCAGGCCAGGCAGAAAGGAGTTGAGCAGGTAGAAGGTTATTACAGAATTGTTTCCATAAAACCTGTGGCTGTTGTAAAACTCTCTGCTTTCCGAAGACTTTATTTCCTCCTTTCTGTCTAACATTCCCCTTTTTTCTTTTTACAGCACTGTTCCTGGGAGGGGGTGGCCAAGGAATGCAAGGGATGGAAGGCAGTGAGGCTCCAAGTGGCTGGCAGGTTTGTGAGAGACTCAGGGAGAAGCAGGGTAAGGCAGCAGGGCGCTCCAGACTATCTTCACCCAGATGGGAGGTTGAGAAAACATCAAATGACAGTGTTATGGGCCTTTGCTCACCAGGACAGTAGGTTAAAAGTTGCCTTTCCCCTGGGCTGTGAGTGGGTCTCCCAAGGGGCCCCTCCACCCTAGCAGAGGCCCCTTGTTCATAGACTCCCTTCTTTACCCTCCAAGTCAGCCTGGCTCCAGAGCCCCATCTGGTTGGGCCCCTTTCCACATTTCAACTGCCTCAAGCAAGAGTGGGGGGTGGGGGAGAATTTGGGGACAAAAATTAGCTTATGCTTTGGATCATCCCACGCCTTCTGCCAGTACTTGTAGTTATTCCTTTCCTGGGCAGAGAGTCCAGGAGCCTGGGAGAGGGCTGGGGTCAAAGAGGGTATAGCAGCTTTGCTTCTACCCCACCCCCCTTCCCCATCTGCTGCCACTCTGTCAGTCTGAATAAATTGCCTAACAGCCTTGGCTCCCCACTAACCTACAAGTCAGGCCCCTTGGAGTCCCAGCAATTCCACTGCTGGGATTATACCCTAAGAATCTTGAAACACTAATTCAAAAGAACCTATGAACCCCAATGTTCATTGCAGCACAATTTACAAGAGCCAAGTGCTGGAAGCAACCTAAGTGCCCATCAGTAAATGAATCAATCGAAATACTATGGTACATTTACACAATGGAATACTACACAGCAGAAAGAAAGAAGGAGCTCCTACCCTTAGTGACAGAATGAATGGATTTAGAGAGCATTATGCTAAGTGAAATAGGTCAGGTCATGAAAGACAAATACCATATGATCTCACCTATAAGTGGAAGCCAATCAACAAAACAAACAAGCAAGCAAAATATAACTAGGGACAGTGAAATTAAGAACAAACTGACAGAAACCGGGGGTGGGGTGCGAGGGGATAATGGGATGAAAGGGGAAGGGGTGTCAGGAACATGTATAAAAGACACATGGACAAAACCAAAGGGGGGTAGGATTGAGGGTGGGAGGTGGGGATGGCTGTGATGGAGGTAAAATGTAGACAAATGTACTTGAACAACAATAAAAAAGAAATGTAAAAAAATAATAAAAGCTACCTTGAAGGAACTAGTAGAGAAAGATATATTCATTGAAAAGCAATAAATGACTTAAATGTACTTAAATGACTCACTCTTAAAATTATCCATCATATGTGTCATAGGCCATTACTGAGTGGAAGTCTACGATATTCTGTTAAAATCACCATGTGACAAACTTGAAGAAATTATTAATATTTACAGAAAAGATAGTAGGAAAATATGTGAAATTTTTCTTGCCTAGCGAAGTATCCAAAACAAGAACAAATTGTGTGCTTATGATAGATTTAAAAAAATTATCTTAAAGCTTCCTTTTGTTATATATCACCATCATCATCATCATTATCATCATCATTTTACACTATTATATTTAATTACTGACATGGAACCTAATGATCTTACAATTCACCTGTAGTGCTGCAATTCCAATAAGATCTCAATAATAGTCTTAATAAATTGTCCTGATAGACCTCTATTCACATACAGCATTTATGTTCACTATAATGTCATTAGCAGGGTTCAAGAATGTCAGCAAGACAAATAAGAGCTACAGGATTTAGTGAGTGATTCCAGGAGGAACCACAGGTCAACTGAAGCACAAATTGGTGACTCTGCTCAGACTCCACGTTCTTAGAGAAGCCTTCCCTAATCACCAATCTAAAATAGCCCTTTCGTAGTCACTGTGTCGTTGCTTACCATATTTTTTCATAGCATTCATCAGCACCGGATACTGTTAGCATGTTGATTTATTTGTTTTTCATCTCTCCCCCCTTTTAGAATGTAAGCTCCATGAGGACTGAGATATTATTTGATTTTTTTTCATAGTCCTGCAAGCCGAAACAGTGCCTAAAACATCAGTGACTTTCAATAAACGTTTGTTAAATGACTGAAACCCAGCGGAAGTAGGCTATCTGTCACTGGGTGAAAAACATAATTCTTGAAATCCCTCTGTCTTGAAAACATTCGGGATACTGAACACCAATTACTCAGAAATCACTAAAAGCATGTGAAAAATAAATTTCTCTGAACCCAGTTTTATCACTGTGATAGTACAAACCACAAAGAGTCCAAAAAACCTATAAAGCTTTCTTTTGAAAAATAGGTATTCTAAGTAGAGTCCAGATTTTTTAGAGTCCCCCTCTTCTGTTGAGCAGATTATGAGACGAGCACAGGCACCGATGTGGCACCAGATACACACAGTCAGAAATGTTCACGTAGAATATTCTGAGCAATTAGAATGCAGTTATGGTCCATTGCTCTCAGGAGTGAATTAAAAAACAAATTTAGAGATATTTGGGGGATAATTAACACCTGAGAAGTTGAACTGAATATAGTAAAAAATATAATACATGAAATACTTTTAATATGTTTACACAACTTTCAGCATTCATGATTGTATTGGGGTTGTTTATTTTGGCAAAGGAAAGGATTTCAGTGCTGTAGCAATGACATTAGTAAGCCACAGGAAGCTGTTACTCCTTTACTTAGGGTTTTCAGTGAGCTCACACAATGGTTGGGGAACCAGCAATTTTCAGAAATTCATCTCAGGAGATCCAGAACTGTTGGGAGGACCCACTGAGAAGAAGAATCACTGATCTCACAGTCTGCGTGGGAGGGCAAGAAAAGACAGTACTCAAAGCAGGCATTGAGCCCAACACTTAGATTATCTAGCAGCAACTGAGGCAAAACCAGAGAGATTTGTTGAAACAGTAATGTGGAAGCAATTTGAATTAATAAATGGAACTATTATACTTTCTTTCTGCGAAGGTAATGGTACTGTTTTTGTTTTTCTTTTCTATTAGGCACTCAGAAAGCACTGGCTGTTGGAGAAAACTTGATCGTAATCCTATCCTTTTAACTTTTATTCATAAGAACAAATCACAAGTAATGTGTTATTTAGAAAAAAACTGTGGTAGACTATTTTGGAGGTACAGCCGATGGCAGTTCCTAAGATAAGGAAAATTTTCTCAGAAGCAGTCAAATATCCTTAATGGCACAATTACAGGACTCTGACATGATGAACCATTTTGAAATTTGATGAAAATGGCAAGTTAGTGTAGGGTATATAAATTTCTCTTCCAGCAGCATTACTCTGGTTCTGCTTATTAATCCTTTTTAGCTTTTTACTTTTAAAGCACTGGTATATTCATCTTCTCTTAGTTCCACTTAATTTATCAGCAGTGTGCCCTTTTGTTATACGCAAGAAATACTAATTTCCCCTCTATCCCATTTGCTCTGCTGTCTTATTCAGTGTCAACAAAACAGCCTTGTTTATAATAGAGGTAAGTAACCCAAATCAGCATTAGATATGCAGTAGGCAGTTTCTGATTCAGATCCCAACACTTACTTCTAACATTTTTTTTACTGTTGTTTAATTAGAGTTGTCCCCATTCCCACTCACCCACACCCCTTTGCACTCCCCTGGCCCATCTAGCCCCTCAACCCCCACTCCCACAGTCAGTCCTTACCCTGTTGTCCTCGTCCTTGGGTCCTTCATACCTGTTCCTTGACTTGACCTTTCCCCTGCTTTCCCCCATTATTCCCCTCCACCCTCCCCTCTGGTCATTGTCAATTTGTTCTTTATTTCCAAGTCTCTGGTTCTTTTTTGCTAGCTTGCTTGTTTTGTTGATTAGTTTCCATGGTATTTGTCTTTCACTGCTTGGCTTATTTCACTTAGCATAATGCTCTCCAGATCCATCCATGCTGTCTGGAAGGGTAGAAGCTCCTTCTTTCTTCCGGCTACATAGTATTTCATTGTTTTTAATCCACTTGTTTACTGATGGGCACTTAAATTGTTTCCAAATCTTGGTTATTGTAAACAACACAGTTATGAACATTGAGGTGCATAAATTCTTTTGAATTGGTGTATCAGGATTCTTAGGGTATAATCCCAGGAGTGTAATCACTGGATCAAAAGGCAGTTCCACTTTTAGTTTTTTGAGGAAATTCCATACAGTTTTCCACAGTGGCTACACCAGTCTGCATTCCCACCAACAATGCACTAGGGCTCCCTTTTCTCCACAACCTCTCCAGTAACATTCTTTTTGTGATAACATTCCTTATTTCATGTAAAAATAAGTTTTAAAATAAGTGCTATGTTTACTGTCAAATGGGAAATAAAAAAAATCATTCTGTGGTATAGTAAGACTATAGCAAGGTATTAATATAAAAAGACATTATTCTTAGCGTTTTAACTAGAAAGCACTAATAGTTGCTCATTTTCATACCCAAAGCCTAAGAAACACTTTGCATATTTAAAGAACATAGTAATGAAATTCTTGATTTGATTTTTCTCCTTGCCTAATTTTTCAGCACATTCTGATTTTAGCATATCTTGTTTTCATTTTAGGAGAGTTATTTTAGTCCAGTCCTTTATTTGCCTCCATTTTTTTTCTCCCTTTTCATTTTCCCGATTAAAACTTGACATATTTATTCAAAGCAAGAAATGAATAAGAATAGCTTTCCAGACTATTTCCTGAAGATAAAATTCAGCTTCAAATCCAAGGAAAATAAAACTGAATTTTCATACCCAGTTAAAGATTTTGAACAACAAAGCAGTCTAAGAAGTTGTTTGTTGTTATTGGTTTTTTGTTTGTTTGTTTGTTTTTAATCAAGCTGTTTTACAATGCCTAATGATTCTTCAAAATTTAGTATCTGGCTGCTCACTAATTCTCTGTGCTCTTCAGATCACTGACTGACTTTTGCATTTTTATCAGCTGAAGGTTGTTAAGCGTTTCATGCATTGTAATTTTTCTACAACACAAACACTTTGGCTTATAGAAATAGCACTATCTGTTTTGTCACGGCTTTCAAAACTTATCTGCCTTCTGTTTTAAACAGTCTACACACCTCCACGATGTTATACTACCAAGCCTAGGTCAGCCGCCACTGCTGGCATCCATCCCTTCCTCCCTGTCCTCGACTCTACCTCATTCCCCACTCTCCCTCCGAGTTCCCAGCAAACTCTCCCACACGCACAAAGCAGGAATTGGATATGTATCCTTTGACGTTGGTTAAAAACAATAACTTCTTGTTGCTGTTGGCTACCACCATATTTAGCCTCGCATAGTGGCAGACTCAGTGGGATGAGAGAGAAAGAATGCAGAGGTGGGGAATATTTTAAACACTCTTCATAGCCCCTTCATGCAAAGGGTAAATACTTAAGAAAAAAATATTTCCTCTTCAAGTGGGATAGAAAGTAATTTAGTAAGAGAAGAGATAGGAAGGGCTATTGGACAGCAGATAAAATGAAATTAAGGGCTCAGAAGGATGAGGAACAGCAGAACAGAAAGGAACCAAGGCTGGAAAGTTAATCGATCTAACATGGTTCAGGTACATATTCTCTCTCCAATCCTTTTTTCTGAATGCCATGACTCCTGGTCAAGGAGCATTATATATCATTTTAAGAGGATTATTTTTAAATAAAATTTTCTTTCCTGGCCTTGGAAATTGTCGACATAATTTCAGGGTCAAAATACTTAAAGTATTGAAAAATGTAAAACATCTAGTTTGTTTTTGTTTTATTCTAAAAGAGTATTGGGCTCAGGCAAATTACAAATATTTGAGCATCACTAAAGCAAGAGATAGTACTTTAATATGTCTTAGACTGGTACTTGTGAAACTATCTAGACATTGGGTTGCTATTAGGCAAAATGAAAAAGCCAATTGTTGCACAACAGGAAAAGGACTGGGGTGTGCTTTCTGTACTTAATTGAGACGGCACAAATCAAATCACTTTATCAGATCCTGGAAAGTAGAAACTGTGTTATTTTGCTGTCTTCATAGGGCCTGGGAAAAATGGGTTCTGATTCATTTACTTATTAATATATTCAACAAATCTTGCCCAAATTATTGCTGCCTGGTATTAATTGTTGAGTAAGTGACAGAATAAAAAGTTATTTTATCTTCTAAAAAATTCTTGGTACACTTAATAAAGACCTTAGTTAAACACCCTGCTGTGCCAGGCCCTTCAGTAGGCTCAGGGTGGGGCCAAGAATTTGCATTTCTAATCAGTTCTTAGGCTACTGATGCTGCTGGTCTGGGTGTTACCAAATGGTACCTGGGGTTCTGCTGCCGACCTCCACCCTCTAGGCAAAAATTCCAGAGGCAAAGCTTTGGTGATAAAGGAAAGTAGTCTTTATTCAAAAGAAGTTACTTAAGCCTGTCAAGTCACAACTTTAATGACTTAAGCCTATCAATTAAGGATAAACTCTAACACCTGAGTTCTCCCATCTTTTTCCCTATTAGTTTTTAGTTATCTCGTTTCTATAAGGTTAGTTTACAGACTAAAAACAACACAAGCTACAAAAGCTACACAATTTTGGAAGAATGGCAGGTTTCTGCCTCAGAGCCTTTTCCCTCTAAACACTCAAAGAATAACTCTGCCACCCTCTGCCAGGCCAGCCCGATCCTAGGCTGTGCCCAGAGTTCCTTCCCACCGAAAATACCATCCATTGGGAAATGCAGGCAGCCGCTGCACAATCATCCAGCCATGCTCAAGAAAAAGGAGCCTCAGAGCCAGAGCCAGAGCCAGAGCCAGAGCCAGAGCCAGAGCCAGAGCCAGAGCCAGAGCCAAAACTTGAGGGAGAGCCAACTCTCCCTGAGCCACAGAGCCAGCCCTCTTTTTATTTCCATTAGCTCTGGAGGCATCTGGCTCCTCAGCAATCCCATCCTAGACTGCCCACAATTACTTCCGCAAACTCTTCCTACAGCCCCTCCCTGCTTCTCCACAGTGATCTGAGTTATCTTAATCAGATCTCTCCGTATCCTGGGGATCATGCTTTGAGAACAGTCCAACCTATCAATGGCTGCAGGGGCGTTCACCCTTTTGGTGTCTCTGGGCCACACTGGAAGAAAAAGAGTTGTCTTGGGCTACACATTAAATACATTGTGACATGTCATCACAAATAAAAAATCTCATAATGTTTTAAGTAAATTTATGATTTTGTGTTGGGCCACATTCACAGCCATCCTGGTCTGCATGTGGCCAGTAGGCCACAGGTTGGACACCCTTGATTGTATTTTAATTGGTTGAAGCATTTATTTGCTCCATGTATATCAGTTATTTTGACCAAACTAAATTTTTAAAAAATTGTTGTTTCTCCCAAATGAGAAACATCCAACTTTCTCCAGACAAAATTGTGGAGTAATCAGCTAAGTGGCACCATTCTTGTTAGTCTGTTAGGTCACCTGCTACAGTTGCACTGCCCAGATTCAGCAGATGCACCTGGAGCTAGCTGAGGTGATAGATCTAGGTGGGAAGGTCAAAGCCATCAGGGAAGGAATCTCTCAAGGAAATAAGAGTTGTGTGAATTTAAATAAGCACTAGTAGATGAGAGCTAGGGGTTAGTCTTCTCTAGAGATGAGGATTTCTTACTGGGGAGGAGCTGCTGAGATGCCTTCTCTCTTCTTCCCTAGCTTCATCAGCTGTCCCTGCGTGACTGAAGCACCACTTTGACGGTAACACCTCTTCTTAGTTGTCCTTTCCCTTGTTATGGAAAATAATTCTGAAAATAATGACTCTGGTGCGATTCGGGGTAACGGAGTGAGGCTTTATTACATGCGCGGACCCAGAGGAGGCAGTCTCCAAATTCTGGGCCCCAACCTTGGTTGGGCAGGGCTTTTATTGCTCTCTGGATGCCATATCCTACGTGGCAAAAGCAGGAGGTACAGAAGCTGATGCAAAAATAACTCTAGCCTTGAGGTGTCCTTATCGGAAGCTGGGTGTACAGAAGCCAAAGCAGAAATTATGACTACCTAACCGAAACCCGATGGTTTGGCGGTTTCTAAGTAACCTAAACAAAACTCTTTCCCAGTTCCCGGTCCCTCTTCTGGGTCACTTTGTCCTAGTTGACTTTTCCTCTACACCCTGACTTCATTATAACAAAACATTAATAAGCTAGCTTTCTTTCTTGCTTGCTTTCTTGCTTTTCTTCCTTTCCTTTCCTTTGCTTCCTTTCTTTTCTTTTCTTTTCTTTTCTTTTTTCTTTTCTTTTCTTTTCTTTTCTTTTCTTTTCTCTTTTTTCTTTTCTTTCTTTCTTTCTTTCTTTCTTTCTTTCTTTCTTTCTTTCTTTCTTTCTTTCTTTCTTTCTTTCTTCTTCCTTTCTATACTTTGTTTTTGAGAGCAAAGTTTGCAAAGTTCCTTTTAAGTTCACAGCAAAATTGAGTGGAAAGTACAGAATTCCCACATAACCCTGCCCCCATACACACAACCTCTCCTGCTATCAACATCCCACACCAGAGACACACCCATTATAATCTAGGAATGTACATATCAACATATCATTATGATCCTAAGTCCATAATTTACATTGGCGTTCACTCTTGGTGTTATATATTCTATGAATTTTGACAAATGTATGATGTGTATTCAACATTATACTATCATATTTAATATGATAGTATATGATCATTATACCATCATGTATAATAGTTACACTGCCCCCAAAATCCTCTGTGTTCTGCTGATTCATCCCTCCCTCCTGCTAGTCCTTGGTAGCCACTGACCTTTTTTATTGTCTCCATAGTTTGGCTTTCCCAGAATGCCAGAGAGTTGGAATCATTACAGTATGTATATAAGCTTTTCAGGTTGGCTTTTCTCTTAGTAAGAAGTATTTAAAGTTCTTCCATGTTTTTTTCACGGCTCATTTCTTTTTAGTACTAAATAATATTTCATTGTCTGGATGTACCATGGCTTATTTATTTACCTACTGAAGGACATCTTATTTGCCTCAATGTTTTGGCAACTATGAATAAAGCTTTACTTATGTACAAGCTTTCTCTGAACCCAGTTTTCACCTCCTCTGGGTAAATACCAAGGAACGTGATTGCTGGTTTATATGTAAGAGTATGGTTTGTTTGTAAAAAAATAAAAAAAAAACTGCTAGATTTTCTTTCAAAGTGACTGTACCATTTGCATTTCCACCAGCAATGTACGAACATTCCTGTTGTTCAACATCATCACCAGCATCTGATGTGGTCAATGTTGTAAATTTTGGCCAATCCAACAGGTGTGTAGTAGTTTCATTGTTGTTTCAATTTGAAATTTCCTATTGACATATGGTTTTGAGCATATTTTTTACACTTATTTGCCATCTATATATCTTTTCTGGTATTCCCATTATATTTATGTTACACCTTTCATAGTTTTTCCAGTGTTCTTGGAATTTGTGTTCTCTTTTTTTTGTCTTTTTTTCTCTTTGCTTTCCAGTTTTTGAAGCTTCTATTGTTATATCTTTAAGTTCAGCAATTCTTTTGTCAGCCACAACCATTTTACCAAAGAGTCCATCAAAGGCATTCTTCTGTTAAAATATTTTTGAGATCTATTATTTATATTTATTATTTCTTAGAATTTCCATCTCTCTGCTTACTTTACCTATCCATTCTGGGATGTTGCCTACTTTTTCATTAGAGTCCTTAGCATATTAGTTATAGTTGACTTAAATTCATTGTCTAATAATTTCAACATCCCAGCCATAACTGGATCTGGTTCTGATGCTTGCTCTGTCTCTTCAAATTGCATTATTTGCCTTTTAGCATACCTGGTAATTTTTTGTTGAAAAGGCAACATAATATAAAAGGACCTGTACTGAACAGGCCATTAGTAAGGTGCAAGTTATTGGAAGGTGGAAAGCAGTTTATAGTCCTATGATTAGGTCTCAGTCTTTTAGTGAAATTGTGAGCATGGGCTGTAAATTCCACACATGTTTCTCAGTTCTTGTTTTTTTGTTTTTTTCACTTCTGTAGGTGGGACAGGATGACTAGAGAGGGCTGTTGTTTGGTATTTCCCTTTTCCCACATTGATTAAACAGTATCTCCTAAGGAAAGACCTTTTGAAAAGAACCAAATGTTCTGTCATGTATTTCATGATGGTCATTTTCTTTCTCCTCCTGTGGAAGCACAAGGAAAGTTTCTCTGCTCCCCAATTGTAGAAAGCTGGAGAATTCCTAGAGGTAAACTTAAAAAAAAAAAAAAGTGAGGTCCTTCCAATAACTGGGTCCCCATGGAGTTTTTATCTCAGGGTTGTCTACACTGCCTCTGGCATTGTCCTCCCCCAGCAGTAGTCCCCACACTGGTTTCTGCTCATGGGCTTCTGTTCAGGTGGGTGTGTTACTCTGTATCTGCCTGTCTGCCTCTCTCATTCTGGAGACAGTGGTTTACTCTGACCTCACTTCTCTGGTAGCTAAAAGAAGAATCATTGGTTTTCAGTTTGTTCAGCTTCTTACTTGTTGTTAAGGTAGAGTGGTGACTTTTAAGTTCCTTACATGTTGGACTAGAAACTTTTTTTAAAATTAATTTACTGGGGTGACATTGTTTAATAGGGCCATATAGGTTTCAAGTATAGATCATTATTTCTATAATAATGATCTGTATATTGCCTTGTGTGCCCACCACCAAAAGTCAAATCATCTTCCACTACCCAATATTTGGCCCCCTTTCCCCCTCCCACCCCATCCACACCCTCCCCTCTGGTAACCACTGTACTGTTTGTTGTCTGTGTCTATGAGTTTCAGTTTTAAATCCCATGTATAAATAAAACCGTATGGTTCTTAGCATTTTCTGACTGACTTATTTTACTTAGCATAATATTCTCAAGGTCCATTCATTTTATGACAAATGGTAGTATTTCATCTTTTCTTATGGCTGAGTAATATTCCTTCCTATATGTACCACATCTTCATTATCCAATCCTCTACCAAAGGACACTTTCACTGTCTCCATGTCTTGGCCACTGTGAATAAGGCTACAGTGAGCATAGGGGTGCACCTGTCTTTGCAAATAAATGTTTTTGAGTTCCTCGGGTAGGTACCCAGGAGAGATACTGCTGAGTCATGTGGTGACTCTGTAATATTTTGAGGAACCACCAGACTACTTTCCATAGTGGTGGTACCAGTCTACCTTCCCATCAGCAGTGAGTGAGGGTCTTCTTTTCCTCACAAACTCTCCAACAATTGTTATTTGTCTTGTTGATAATAGCCATTCTAACAGGTGTGGGGTGTAGTTTTGATTTGCATTTCCCTAATAGCTAGTGAGGTTGATCTTATCAATAGATGCAGAAAAAGCATTTGATAAGATATAACATCCACATATGGTTAAAACACTCAATAATATAGGTGTAGAAGGAAAGGACCTCAACATAGTAAAGGCTGTATATGACAAACCCTCAGCAAATACCATGCTCACTGGTGAAAAACTGAAAGCTTTTCCTCTAAAACCAAGAACAAGACAATGATGCCCACTCTCACCACTCCTATTCAACATAGATGTGTAAGTCCTAGTCAGAGCAATCAGGCAAGAGAATATAAATAAAAGGCATCCAAATTGGGAAGGGGGAAGTAAGAGTGTCACTTTTGGCAGATGACATAATTCTATACACGGAGAACTCTAGAGGCTTCACAAAAAAAAAAAAAAAAAAAAAACCTATTTGAAATAGTAAACAAATACAGTAAAGTTTCAAGACACAAAATCCATATAGAAAGACACACAGCTTTTCTATATACTAACAATGAAACTTCAGAAAAAGAAATGAAAAAAAATTCCTTTTACAATCGCAACAAAAAGAATAAAATACCTCAGAATAAACTTAATATGTAAAGGACCTATATACTGAAAACTACAAAGCATTATTAAAAGATTGAAAAAGACATAATAAAATGTAAAGATATTTTATGTTCATTGACTGGGAGCATCAACATAGTTAAAATGGTTATATTACCTAAAGCTATATACAGATTTAATGCAATCCCCATCAAAATTCCAGTGTTGTTTTTTTTGAGAAATAGAACAAAACATCATCAGATTTATATGGAACCACAAACACCTCAAATAGCAAAAGCAATCTTGAGAAAAACAGCAAAGTCAAAGGTATTTTACTTTAACCTCAAATTATACTACAGAGATACAATAATCAAAACAGTGCAGTATTGGGGGAAACACACACACACACACACACACACACACACACACACATGCAAATGAACAACCACCAACAACAAAAAATAAAACAGACACATAGACCAATGGAACAGAATTGAGAGCTCAGAAATAAAATCACATGAATACAGACAAATAATTTTTGACAAAGAAACCAAAAAACACACAATGGAGTAAAGAAAGCTTCTTCAATAAATGGTGCTGGGAAAATTGGAAAGCCATATGCAAAAGAATGAAACTAGATTACAAGTTTATCCCCATTTACAAATATTCAAAATGGATCAAAGACCTAAATATAGGTTCTGAAACAATAAACTGCATATTATAAAATAAAACTTAGGTACTAAACTTATGGGCCTTGGTTGTAGACAACATTTTATGAATTTGACCCAAAAGACAAGGGCAGTAACGGCAAAAATAAATGAATGGGACTATATCAAACTAAAAAGCTTCTGCACAGCAAAAGAAACCAACAACAAAACAAAAGGCAACCAACTAAATAGAAGGTGGTATTTGCAAACAATAGCTCTGACAAGGGATTACTATCCAAATATGTAAAGAACTCATACAATTCAACTCAACACCAGACAAACAATTTAATTAAGACATGGGCAGAAGACCTGAACAGACACCTCTCCAAAGAAGACATACAAACAGCCAACAGATGCAGGAAACTTTTTGAAATTTTTCTCTTGGTTTCTAAAACCCTGTATTATGCATATTCCTCTTAGATTTCTCTGAACTTGGCCTCCAAATGTTTGCTAAAGTCCTGTTTATAACTTCCAGCCCCTCAGACACTCCACTTCCCCTCTCCCAGCAGAAATGTCTTTTACTTAGTTTGTATCAAATGATGCTGCCATGTGCATGCTATCCAGCTCCCTTGTCTAGCCTAAACTTCAAACCCAAACTCATCCAGTGTTGCATTCCAACCACCTTCTATGGGTATAACCAATGAATGGATGCATGGATACAAAAGAAGATGGCTGGTCAAAACCTCACCCTGCATCCTATAACTGTCTATTTGCCATGACCCCAAACAAATTCTTGCTTTTCCACCAAAACTCGAGTTTTCACTATAGACATCTACTGCGTTGTTTAAATTGCTGTCCCGTTCTCTCTCAGTCCAAAACCTCAGCTGCAGCTTTGTTGCTGTCCTCTTCCTGGGATCTCCACATGTTCCATCAGCTAGTAAGTTTGCTATTTGTTCACAATCTCTCTCACAGTCAAGTCCTGTTTTCCTTTCTTGTTGTTGTCATCATCCTCACTTAAATCTTAAACACATAAACTTAATATCTTTGTCTGGATTGTTAACTTTCTGATAAACATTCCTGAAAAGGAAAATCTGCTGATTGCTTTGTCTCTCCTCATCTGTTTATGTTGGTGTATGTACATTCCACTCCTAACCTGCTTTCTTCTCACTTTACATATGCTTCTTAAGGCATCTTATTCCTGAAGCAGCATCCAATGCTGATAAGGTCCAGCACTCTAAGCCCACTTTTCTTTAACCCAGATTAATTCTAATTCCAAGAGATTTTTTTTCAATTTGATTTGGATACATCACATTCATCTCAACTAGTCAGAGGAAGTCCAGGTGTTTGGCTGCCTAGGGGTCTCTCGGCATGGAATTTGGTGACTTATCGTAGTTTAGCGTTTCAGTTTCATAAATATGATCTTGGCTAGTTCTCTAAAGTCAGCTAAAGATAGGGGGGCCAAATGATCCTAGTAGGTTCACAAGTGACATTAACTAAAGTCCCAATTTTCTAACATACCATAAAGTATAAAATTTTTCATATGGATTACTATATCAGCAAAGCAAGTCTTTCTCAAAGTGTCAATAAAGGAAGCCACATGAAAACAGAGCTACACAAGACAACTAGATCTTCGAACAGGCCTCTGACCTCTCTGCAGATATATCCAGGCCAAAGAAAGACCACATACAACATTGGCTTGGTGAGGGCCTATTTCTTTATTAGTTGCTGTCTTCATAATCTGTCCTATCAGTGAAAAGTGCTGAACACACACCACCACCTTTACTCTTTGACAAATTATCTTCTATATTTATCATGTTTTAGATTAACACAGGAATTGTTAAGACTATCTCATAGCAATTACAGAAGAAGAAGAAGAAGAAGAAGAAGAAGAAGAAGAAGAAGAAGAAGAAGAAGAAGAAGAAGAAGAAGAAGAAGAAGAAGAAGAAGAAGAAGAAGAAGAAGGAGAAGAAGGAGAAGAAGAAGAAGAAAGCTTGATCTTTATCTGCATTATCCATTTTGGTTCAGGAAATGTTACATTTAGCATATATTTAGCCAATCTTATTCATAAAGTATTGTTTTACACATTGACTCTCATGATCTGGGGTGTCCTTGTGTACACGATTATATTTTCTATCTTGGTGAATGGAATCAATGTGTATTGTTACTCAAAATCTTAGAGTCATCCTTTTGACTCTTGCTCCCTTGGCTACCATATTAAATCCAACACCGGCAACAGCCTCCTAACTGTCTTATTGATCCAAACTTTCCAACCTATTCTCGATACTGTGACAATGCCAAACACAGCCTGCTGTTTTCCCTAGTCAAAGCTTTCAATTCCCTCCTATATTTAAAAATTCTTAATATGAAACGTGAGCTATTCTTGGTCTGAGCTCTATAGACTATATATTATACTAATCCATTCAATTCTTACTTTTTATTTTCATACTCACTTTGGCATTTTATACTTTTGCAGATATGTATTCACTTTATTTGTTCATAAAGAATACTACAGTATCATTATTCCATGTAATGCAACATTATAAATTCTATTATATTCAGTATTTATATCTGTGTTACTTTAGTTATAATTGTGGTATGAGCAACCTTTATTGTTAAGTGGTTTTCGGGCATTTTTTTTTTCAGTTCTCACATTCTAACATTTGGATGTGCCATGATTTATTTATCCAGTTTGGTGGCAGGTTATATTTTCCAGAGAGAGCCATAACTAATCTCCCACCTACCATTCACCTAACACTCCTGTTTAAAAAAGAGGTGAGGTCTATATTCTCTTCATTTGACAATATATAGGGTTTTGACTCATAGGTGTCCAACAGAATGCAGCAGAAGTAATGGTTTATGACTTTCTAGGCAAGGTAAAAACAGGTGATGCAGCTTCAGCCTTCTTTGTGGGAACACAGTGGTGGGGCAAGTAAGAAGGGAGAGAAATAATAAGGGAGAGAGAAGTAAGAAAGGAGTTGCTCCAGTTACTGCTACTGTGGAATAAATGATCCCAAAATTAGTGACTTAATTTTATCATGTTCACAAGAATGCCCATCTCTTTTCTACAATATCTGGCCCCTCAGCTGGGAAGATTCAACGACTATGGTGATTCAATGGATGAGACTGATATCCTCTGAATATTTACTTAAATGATTTTGTTCAGTAGAAGATACTCCCAAATTTGGAAGTTGTATGCGTTGTATTTGGGAACCTCACCTCCGTATCTAATCTCTGTAGCCCTTTAAGATTTCTCTTTACTGCCATTAAGAAATGGACAATAAAAACCCAATTTATCAATATATTTCAGTGGTTATTTGCATCAGAAGTCACCTACTGGAATCAAAAAATGGACTCAGTATTTTCCAGTATCAGTGTCATCTTTCAGGGTGTGGCTGTGCCTGATTTCTGCCCCCAAATAGTTATCTGGCTCAGGGTTTCTAAGAAGGAACCCTTCACCTAGTGTTTGTCATAAAAGTTTTAATAATGTCTCTCTCCATTTTTACTTTTGATTTCTCATCTGTAGAAGAATGTTAAAGGGCAGATATGCAGTTCAGAAATTGCGAAGAGAGGCACAGCCTCATTTGGGAGTTTACGGTCCTAGAGTCCTGTAACGAAGAGTGTAACCTCTCGTGCAGAATGCAATTAGAAGGGTTCTCACCTGTGACAAGGAAAAATTCCTTGGTGTAAAAATGAAGGGAAGGTGAACCCTTTGAAAGTTCTTGTAAAATTGTCCTTCTAAAAAGCAGTTTCTATTATAATTCCTCTCTACAGGTATATATATTTTTAATATGGGTCATACTTCCATTTTTTTTCAAGGAAAATAAAATCATAAAAAATCATGCACAGGAAAATCTTCAGCTTACAAACTGAAAGCTAATCTTTTATCTGATACTTATAAATTGATTTGATATAAAGAATCTAAAGGAATCTTTTGTATATTGATTAATTTAACTAGGTCTTGTATCATAGATAAATATATACTTTAATGATTTTGAATACAATTTATTTTAAAAGTGATATAATATCCCACAGTGACTATTCAGAAACAATTGTCTAATAATAGTTGCAGTTACACAATTCACACCACACATTTAGATTGATGAGTTACCATATTCCTAACCAGTCACTGAAAAAGTTATTTCCTAAAGATATTCTTAATTCCTCTCAAAAGTTACTTTGTGCCCAGAATTGTATTTTCCTTAGTATTATATCAGAATCTTTGCTGTTATCATTAACCAATATGTTTATTCAGTCATGGTGTGAATAGCTTTGAAGTGAGAGTTTCAAGGTAAGCTTCCTGAAATCTTAAACTTCTCTCCTTAAGGGAAAAATATTTCCAGGAAACGATGGGAGTTATTTTGGAGCATGATGCACAAGTGCTTTCCTTTCTTATGAGCCCTGTGCTTTAATGACTCATAATAGTCAAATAAACTGAAATTTAAAGAGTTAGGAAAATCCTATAAATTTAAAATAGTCCAGTTAGAAGTCTTAGGCAAGTCTCAAGTCATTCAATGGTCTGCACTTATTCTAATTTCTGCCCTGATTTTTCTATCAAATGAGAAGAAATAGCTATGGATATGTGAATTTTTCTCCTTTTTAATACGTTAGCTCTAATTGGGTAGTGACAGTGTTACACCTGTGAAAACGGTGAGTTGACCATATGCTTTAGCTTCCATTCCTTGCTCAAACCCGAGTAACACAGCAGTACAGGAATTTTTTAAATAGCATAACAAGGACAAAGACAATTGGAGAGAACACAAAAGTGAAAAATTTTTGGAAACTGGAAAGCAGATGAAGTAGACAGATAAATCCTAAATTGACAGTGGGAATCTGGGGAACAACTTAACTTTATAGTGAAGAACTCTAATAGATTCAAATTAAAGATACTACTAACCTCTGGGGGGGGGGGAATTGGGACTTAAAATTTTAAAAAGGAGCTAGCTGACAGCTCCTTCCTTATCCCAGGAGTTTTAGTCTCTGCAAAATACAAAATATGCTGCTTCTAGACTAAAGGACTATACAATAGGGAGAGTGCAGCCAGGCCTTTGACCTTAGGTAGGAGATTAGAAGCAATTTCTCAGAAGACTCTGACTAGCCTAACTAGTCAACAGGAGAGAGCATCATGTGCTTACTGATGCTAAAGCTCCATTACAGAAACACCCTTAGACAACAAGCAGCATACTTGTACACAGAGCTTTCAATACACTGTTAAGTACAATGCTCTTAAATCCCAAAGAGCAGATAACATTCCTATAATGTATGAGAAAAGAGCAGAGGTTTGAGAAGACAAATGTGGGGTCAAAGAAGAATTGAAAAGTATCAAGGAGGAGAAACCACGTTTCATGAGAGAGCTTTAAGAAAATGGCTTGGGGATAAAGCAAAATGGCATGAATGCCACAAGGACAACTCTGGAGTGTTGCAAACAATCAAGTAATGCTTCACAATACCAAAGGAAAATTATTTTCTTCCTAAAATTCCAGACTCAACAAATATCAACTACATGTGAGAGTAAAATAAAGTCATTGTCAGACACAGAAGGTCTCCCTGGAGGATGTGCTCCATGCAAATGAAGGAATAATTAAAAACAACAAAACAAAACAAAAAGCAAAAGATACAGAGAGAGACACAGAGAGAAAGACATAGGGTCCAGGAAGCAAGAAAACAATAAAAGAGAGAAAAAGATGAACACAGTTTCCAATACCACAGAGCTCCACTGGCCTCAGAGATGAATCAGCCTGTGTTGCAGCATGTTAGGACTGAGAGACCTCTTCAAGAAGGAAAGGATGGGACACCAGTTACCTAACAAATGAAGAGGAGATTCAACAAACTGGGTACAGGGTACACTTGAACTCTGTACTATCCTTACAACTCTTTTATAAATCTAAAACTAGTCTAATTTTTTTTAAATATTTAAAAAATAGAACTGTATTGGCAGATGAGAGTCAGGGAGTTTGCTGAAAGAATTAAGCCCTTATTTTTCTTTAAGATAAAATTTGAGCATCAAGAAGTTAAAATATAAACATGTTATTTAAAGATGTGGAGGGACTTCCGGCCAAGATGGAGGTATAGGTAAATATACTGTGCCTCCTTGCACAACCAAAATTAAGGACAAAAAAGATTTAGAAACAAGAAAACCACCAGAACTGATATAAATTGAACTGTACGGAAGACCAGCAACCATTCATCCAGACTGGTAAGAGGGGTGGAGCCATGGCAGGAAAAAGTGGAGGTTGGCAGACCTGGGTACGCAGGTAGCAGCAGCTGGCAGATCCCAGGTGTGCAGGAGGTGGCTAGTGGACCCTGGGCACGGGGTGGCAACAGTGCAGACCTAGTGAGGCTGCGCAAGGCAGCTGGCTGACCAGGTGATCCCACATTTGTGTGCAGATAATTCAGGCAAAGGGGAAGTGGACTGGAATCTGAGAGAGAGTGGAGCAAGTGCCATTGTTCCCTCTCAGTACCTGCCCCCACATACAGCATCACTACCCAGCAACTGGGCTGCCCCACTCTGGGGAACACCTAAGGCTCCTCCTCTCACTATGTAAGAGCCGGGACCAGACCAAAAAAAAAAAAAAAAAACCCAAAAATGACCCAAACAGGAGAACAAATCAAAGCCCCAGAACCAATTCATCTAAGCGACCAAGAGATAACCAACCTATCAGATGCAGAGCTCAAAGCCCTGGTGATCAGGATGCTCACAGAATTCATTGATTTGTCTCACAAATTAGATGAACAAATGAAGGCTACAATAAGTGAAATGAAGGAAAATGCATGGGGAACCAATAGTGATGGGAGGAAAACTGGGACTCAAATCAATGGAGTGGACCAGAAGGAAGAAAGAAACAGCCAAACAGAAAAGAAGGAAGAAACAAGAATAAAAATAATTAGGAGAGGTTCAGGAACCTCCAGGACATCTTTAAACATCCCAACATCCAAATTATAGGGGTACCAGAAGGGGAAGAAGAAGAGCAACCAGTGGAAAACTTATTTGAACAAATAATAAAGGACAACTTTCCCAATCTGGCAAAGGAAATAGACTTCCAGGAAGTCCAGGAAGCTCAGAGTGTCCCAAAGAAGGTGGACCCAAGGAGGAACACACCAAGGCACATCATAACTACATTAGCCAAGATTAAAATGAAGGAGAGAATTCTAGAAGCAGCAAGGGATAAGGGGACAGTCACCTACAAAGGAGTTCCCATCAGACTGTCAGTGGATTTCTCAAAAGAGACCTTCC